>OX439135.1:19643676-19948676 GCA_949318235.1 Ecdyonurus torrentis
TTAAAGGTGTCCTAATTTTTATATGTTTATTTATGATATATTAAATTAAAATAAATCAAATAAGACACGTATTATTATATAAAAAAATAGAAAAGATAAATTGATGTATTGAAGCTTCATTATAAAAGTACGCAACGTCAAAGAGTGTTATATAAACGGTGTATTGTCCTTTCTCTCTCTCTCTGCTCTCTCTCTCTCTCTCTCTCTCTCTCTCTTCTTATACTTTTTATAAGGACGACTTGTTGCTTGAAAGGCGTTGAAGTGAAAGATATTTTTCTACCCTCATTAGCGTGAGAGAAAAATCAGAGACAACTTTTTTTACTATCATTACTGTTTTTTTCCTCAAAGCAAAATGCTGTCGTTATAAAAGTCTTATTTTTTAAAAGTTTATTTCTTAAAATTATGAGTGTCTTTTTCAGAATTCTCTCTGTCTCTGTCTCTCTCTTTCTCTCTCTCTCTCGCTCTCTCTCTCTCTCTCTCTCTCTCTCTCTCTCTCTCACACACACACACACACACACACACACACTCACCACACACACACTCTTTTTAAGATATTTTGAAATAGTCTATTAAATTCCTTCATTTAGATTTTTACACCCTAGAATGATCTTTATAATGATGGTTATTTTAGAGAAAAAGAAATTTAAGAAAATCTTAAATTTTGTTAAAATGGCGATGAAAGTTTTATTTTTTTCTTCTTGCTATTATATATGTATTATTATTATTTTACATTTTAGATACGATTTTTGTGTGTGCTATTTTGCGAGCTTTAGTAATATGCCTCTCTATGGGCATTGTATGATGGAGAAAGAGAAAGAGAGAGAAGAACATTTGCCAAGAGTAGCGTGTATTGATAAATAAATAAGTCAGCAATTATAAATAACAAACAAGCAGTAAGATGAGTAAAAAAAGTGCCGTTCTTTGTTTGATAATTCATTTGCAGTTATACTGTAGCTAATTATATCCAGTACAATAATATACATTTAAGCAATAGCTAAAAAAAAAGTATAACACCTCTCATATTCCTTATTTTTTAAATATATATAAAATTAATAATTATTATATTAAAAAAAATATCCTCATATGGATTTTTTTTTCTCGTCAATTAAATATAACTTATAGCAAGTATATACATAATATACATTATTGTATACAAAGCTTATTTTCTTTGTTGTGCTTGATATCGAGATAATTACTGTATAGAGTGATTACTCTGTACGTCACAAAGAAAGGTCATTGCCCCCTGTGGTCGTCAGCTGTCACAAACACTCTCGTTAGTCCGCGATACAAAAATATACATCAACCAAAACATGTTTTCAAAACATGTTTATATTTTGCAACTTACTTTTAAAACAAATACATTTTAATAGGGTGTATTCACATGACGTCATACTTAATACTTCTATGCCATACTGGAGTAATGAATGACATTACTCAGCATAGGACAAACTTCGTTTTTGGCTATTTTTTAATCGGGCATTCGGTAAATTAGCTAATTTTTGTTGTTAATATTATTTTTCTGGCATACTTGATTCTCAACCTTTAAACAGCTTATGAAAACAACAAAAATTTTAAATGTTTAATATTTTTTATTGTATTGAATTTTGTATACTCTCTACGCATTATATAGTTTGATATATGCACTTGAAATTTTAGAGACAATGCTAAGAAGCATAATTAAACTAGCCTCTTCTACTGCATATTCGTAGTATGTACTAATCTTTTAATTTTTTTTTTTTTTTTTTTATTTTTTTTAGAAAACTGCTCTATTTAGAACGTGGAAGTTTAATTGACACATACTAGTCGTACTTTTATGTTTTAAAGGATTTTTTTTTTAATTAAAAAAAAAGTTATAGAATTTATTATAGATGATTTTTTTTTTCATTACAATTTTGGTGTATTTTTTTAGGCAGTAATTGACCATTTTTCAATATCAGTTTTAAAATAAAGAATTCTGCCCGAGAGCAAAATGAATGTGAATAGAACAATAAATTTTTTCTGTGTTTTTTTTTCTTCTATTTAGTAGCTTAAAAGATTTTAAAATTACTTTTCCATCAGCGGTGTAAAAACAGTTTTAAATCAAATTTTGAGAAAAAAAAAGTAGTATATACTTTTCTTTTTTTTAAATAAACAATGCTGTTTAATTAACGAGCTCGGTTTTGTGATTCCAAAAGCAAAACATATATATAATAATATATCTATATATATATCACAAATATCATATGTATGATTTTAATATTAATAAATATGTAATATGTATCTAAAAAAATATAATAACAATTAATAAGATGAATAAAACTATTTAATGATACATATTTTAATTCTTTATATATTTATTTTTGTTATCAATATGTACCTATTGATATTATGATAAATGAAGAAACCGAATAGACTATATGACTGTGATTTCAATAATTAACTTCATATAAAAAAGCTACACGGAGAGAAATTATATGTTGAATCAACATATTTTTAACTCAAGAGCGCATTTAAAAACGAACCATTGCATCTCACTGATTGATTCAACTAAACTTCTTGAGCTACAAAAAGTTTGGTTATTTCAAGTCATGACATTATTTATTTGAAGGGACAAGTTGAGTTGCAGTTTAGTTCTCAGAACTGAAGTTTTTTATTCTTATGCTTGCGCTTTCACTCTTTCGTATTTCATTTTTTTAAGCTGCGCGCGCAGCGAGGCGAGAGTGAAAGAACTACCACTTTAGATTAACTGAACTAGGGAATTAAATTAATTAAGGGTGGGCGTTATATTAAGAAAAACATCGATAATTTTTATTACAGATATTGTCAAAAGTACTGAATTTAAAATATGGAAGGAACGTATCGATATATCGTAAAAATATTGATGACTTGAAAAACGCGCTATAAATAATAAAAAAAAAAGTATGCTGCATATTATAAGACATTTTAAAGGGTGGGAAACGTTGGGAGGTGTTGGTGTAAGAGGGTATAGGATATGAGCTTTATTGCATAATATCATCAAATTTTCCTGGGACTTATTACTTATTAGTAAAGGCTCGCGCAGAGAGCTCTGTACAGCTAGAGATGGCTTAGACCACATCTGCTAACTGACTGAGCTGAGTGAGCAAGTGAAGTGACTGACTGAGGTTGTGGCAGAGCGCTTTTATACGCAGCTGCACGCGCTGATTCGTTGATCCTGCAGCGCGTGACGTGACGTCAGCCCACGCTATTGCTTATTGGTTGCGTCTCAGACAATACTAACAGCCAGGTAGTTGATTCACCTTTACTAACCCCGCTATTCAAAAAAATCATCTCAACAATTGAAATAACTCTACTTATTGTTAAAATAGCTCAAAAGTTAAATACCTGCTAGCTGAAAACTTTCAATTAAAACAACAAATCACATTTTGTCAGTTACTTTATAGAAAATAGTGGCTTGAGTCAAATGAACCTAAAAATAATCAACTCAATAAAATGAGTTGATTTAGTTAGTAAATTTCTCTCCGTGTACCCTCTATGAGATTGTAAGAGCTCTCATTTGAAGGATAATAATAATAATGCGAGATAAGATAGTAATTTCTTTTTAATTAATTTGTATTTCTTTTTTGTTTCAGGTGAGTGAAAATTTACTTTATCACACATTGAGATCTTCTCATAACTTTTAATAAAACATTTATGATTGTAAGTATATGAAATATCTTCTTCCAAAGTCATCATAAGCTTTATACTGTAGTAATTATATGTTTAGTAAAGTGCAGCGTATAGTATTACAAATAATTGCAAAACGTTCAGGAAAAAGGGAGAAAAAAATTGAAGCAGCCAGTACATTGCAGCATAAATTTGAAAATGTGTTCTAATTTTTCGGAGAAAAATCTCTTTAAACGTGGTTTTGGCTACAGAGATAGAGAGAGAGAGAGAGAGAGAGAGAGAGAGAGAGAGAGAGAGAGAGAGAGAGAGAAAAGCTAAGAATATTGTATAAACTGCAATAAATGACTGAAAATGTGTAATTGGGCAGTTTATGTTATAACATGCAGATAAATTAAGAAACAATGGTTTAGAAACTGTGCAAAGAAAGAATAAATTATGTAGTTTGTGATGCATTTATGTCGTTATACTGTATAGCATAAATGGTTCTAACTTAGAACAGCATAAATAATTATGATGTAAATTACATTAAACTTAATATTTATACTATGCAACATAGGTTATACATAGTTATACTGTACAGTATTATCATAGATTATGCGGTATTGAACTAATTGTGCTGAAAAGTGGCTATAGCATAATTATTTCGTATTCATTTTTGTATACGTGTAAGAAATTTAACTGTATTGTTATTTTATAGAAGATTCACTGTGCCGTTTTTTTTTTTTTTTTTTTTTTTTTTTTTTGTAACACTGTATTTCCGCTATAAAGTTGTACCGTAAGCTTAATTATAATTTTAAGAAAACACGACAACATCGGAAACACGCTGAATACACTTCGATAGCTTGTGCATGTATACGTTATTAATTAAAGCCAATCCCGGTGCTTTGTGTAAGTGAATATTGATTAAGTAGCTTTGTAATTAACACAATTCTTGACTTGTGTACATGTTGGCCTATTGTTTCATTAGAAACAATGTGAACTACAGGATGTGTGAGTACATACCAGTATTTGAGACAATAACAGATTCTTGAATGTTCATATAAATTGTTAGTGAGCAGCTTAAGGCTTAAAATCAGCTACTGACGACTAACTTTGACTAAAAAGTTCTAAAAAAGGGAAAATATAAAATTATTAGGAATAAGTATCTTTAAAAATGTAAAAAGTTTAGAGGGTCACCATGCTAGATTTTAAATTATGTTTTTTTGAAGTTTTGTGCCCATAAAACCCCCTATTAATTTTAATAATGATTTTCTCTTTTATTGATGGGTTCTGAAATGTTTACCATTATAGGTAGCTGTTACTAATAACTTTCGAATGACATTAAGAAGTTTCAAAGTTTTCATTTTAGAATTTGAGATAGAAGCTATCTATATCAACCATGTAGAATTGCATTAATACGTATACCATATTTATTGATTATTATTATTGTATTTATTTTCAGTAGTTTTATTTGTACATAGCGAAAAACTGCTACATTAGTAATTTTTTTGTCATTACATGAATTTCACTTAATGACTTCATAGACGTTAGCTGTACAATACTATGAAAATTCTTATAACTGATACAATCTGAAAAATAATCGTTTAAAAGCTTGTACAAAGTTTTGCAATGCTTTAAGGACTAAGAAATTGACAGTTATGACACAATTAAATGTTGTAATTTTAACGATAAAAATGTCAATGACGTCACAAAAGTTAGAGCGTAGACTTGATAACGTTACTAGTTTTTATAACTTTGTACTACGTCAAGATAAACTAATGACACTACAGTCCGTGCCACCTAAGGACGTTTGCGATTAATTGAAATCTAGCCACGAGCCAATAGACGTTCAAGCGCTCAAGGTCACGAGGAGGTGGGGTAATGTTAACTAAATGGAAAGTTTTTAGGTGCTCTCTCATTGGTTGCATCCTTAGGTGGCGCGAAGTGTACATCGGTACTCATTATTACTCTTAAAAGTAATGAAGTTACTTTTAACGTTACTTTATTTACTTCATTTTCTTAAAGAAATATAAATGTAAATAATGTAGATTTGTAACTGCCAAGTTTAACGTTTATTTCGTTGTGATTCTAACGCTTGTGACGTCATTTAAGGTAGAGTATCAACGTTTAGTGACGTCATAACCGTTAATTCCACAATACCTTACATCATTTGCAAAATTGTTTACAAGCTTTTCAACACTTACATTTAATAACTTTACTTATATTTGAAGTGTATCTTTCTTTAAAATTTTTCTTTATTTAAAAGTAAATATAAAAATATATTTCAAAGTTACAAAAATGAAAAGTGAGCTAGCAGACTGACAAATCTTGTTTCAAATTTTGACAGTGACGTTATGCGAGAACAAAATATATTGACAGTGACTTCAACTGTCATACTTCATTTAAAACTTTTTGAAATAACTTTTGATTGAACGCAATTGTATCTGACGTACAAACACCAAATTACATTGTTGAAACATATCAACAATGTAATATATAATTGGAGTCATTCATTTTTTTTTCCTGTTTGAAAACTATATTATAAAAATATTTGATAAATAAAATTCATGAAAACATTGTTTGAATATTTGTGTTTATAATATATAAAATAATAAAATTTTGAATAAGATTTTAGATTCATGAAATAAGGAAATTTTATGAACCCAGGCAGTTCATAGTAAAATTAAGTTTGTTTCAAGAAGTGTTCGTATATAGTCATTAATAGTCATTATGTTTATATTTATAAACATTATGTTATTATTTATAGCAATTAAAGCCCTTGTCAACTTACTTTTTTATCATTTAGAATACTAGATTGATAATTACCATACCTTATTATCCATGAATTAGACACCACAACGTTGATTTTGAAATTATTTTCATTTTGACGGTTATATCACGCATCTGACGTCACAATGTACCAATGGGGCCGTAATAGGGGTAAAGAACTTGAGAGAGGGTCTTATATTTATCATGTAACCAAAGCGGTGACTGTGATTGGCGGATGAGATTGTGACGTCAGATGCGTGATATAACAGTCAAAATGAAGACAAATACAAAATCATCGTGGTGGTATCTAATTCATATGGATAATAAGGTATGGTATTTATCAATCTTGTATTCTAAATGATAAAAAATTTAGTTGACAAGGGCTTTAAGGGGATGCAATGCCTTTTCTAACAGCAATCAAGCAGAGTGTTGTTTGAAGTCTTATAGCACACATGTAATTTCTATGCTTTCTATGTTTTTCTATGCGGGGGATTTGCAAGGATTTGCCAGCATCTTCGCCACAGCTCGGTAAACTCAAACTGCACGCTCTTAATTAAAAAAAAAAAAAAAAAAAAAAAAAAAGGAGAGAGAGAGAAGTAAAAAATATGTATCTATTACTTTACTTGTAATTGACTTATGCTTACGCAGAATGTCACAATTTAGCCAGTACAAATGTTCTAAATTTGAGTGTGTGGGTATTGACTAATAATTCCAATTATTATATAGATCAGTTCAATTATTAGTTCCACATACGTGCAAAAGAAAAAAAAAGTGCAAAAGTATTAGCAAATGTGTAAATTCTGCCTTCTTTATTTAATCACAAAAAATATTTTGTGGTGGAACCGTAATTAATGACCTTTTTTTAAAATATTGTAATTAAACATCAATTTTTGTCCTGTACAGTAATTAAAATGGTACCATATTACCTATGTACATACCTAGGTAATATTACTAGGTAATTAATGATAAATGAGCAAGTTGGTAACGTAAAATTAATTAATCAACAATTGCGGTTACGTATATCAAGTAACCACTATCTTGTTTGAAGTTAAATTATAGAGGAACACAAAACATCGTTGATGTAACTGAATCAACCGCCCGTGCACATTATCAATATCAATTATTATTTTGTATCATTAATAAGAGCCTAATTAATTTTTGTGGTGGCGGTAGTGACGTGTTTTTAACATAACCTTTTTATAATTATTATTTACGCAATTTATGTATCTGTTGATGACAATTTTGAGTACTAGCAATGTTTTATTTTAACCTCTCTCTCTCTCTCTCTCTCTCTCTCTCTCTCTCTCTCTCTCTCTCTCTCTCTCTCTCTCTCTCTCTCTCTCTCTCTCTCACACACACACACACACACACACACACACACACACACACACACACACACACACACACATATTCACACACTCACACTTTTACTAAATTCTAATTAAATAAATATTCTGAAAAAACACTCTGTTTGCCATTAAAATATTTCATTTAATTGCTTACTAATAAAATTCTACAATGTTAGCTGTAGCTTCTTGTTACCTTCAGTAAAATCTATTAACATAGGATGGGCAAAATTATACATTTTCAAAATGCTAATAAAAGTATCCTGCAAAGTATGCAACCTGCACAACATACGTGACCGACTATTAGCCTAGCTTGCAGGATACACAGCAGGGTTGCTTAACATTTGGTGTAGACAGTTCTTTGGAAAATAAAAGTATTTTGATATTTCATGCTGAGAGAGAGAGAGAGAGAGAGAGAGGGTGTGGTTGATGAGCTACAGTCAGACTGTTCCGATTTAATTTCCGGTTGTGACGTCACAGTTGGCGCAGCGTGAAGCTTGTTTCGAGTTATCAGCCTTGTGCTTCGCTTGTTTCGTGCTTCGTTTTTTTTTTTTTTTTCTTTTTCTTTTTTTTTTTCACGTCAAAACACACTCTATCAGAGAATATCATCAAAAACAATCTCGTTTGTTTCGTTATGCGTTTTACCTGTATTTGAAATTTTACGCTGTTGGATTTTTCATTTTCTTTTTCTGTTACACTGTGATTTATACGTGTATACAGTTAAAAAAACAAGCTTTGAATAGCTTGTGCGGAGTTTTGCAACTTGTGGGATTAACGGCTATGATATGATGTAACTAAACGCTGATATTCTAATGATAAAAGCGTAAATGACGTCACAAGCTTTAGAATAAACCTTAAACATGCCTGTTGCAAATAAACATTTTTTTCATTTGGTCCCAACGCTTGTGACGTCACTAACGTTATCCTTAAAATTTCAACGTTTAGTGACGTAATAAACGTTAATTCCACAATACTTAAAGCATTGCAAAACTGTGCACAAGCTTTTCAACGTTACTTTTAGAGTGCAAAGCCAAAAAGAAAAAGAAGAAAAAAAAAATTCATTTTCTTTCCGTGTATTCGAGTTTGATTTTGTCGTATCAAAAGTCAATCACTAATAATCTAGATATTGCGAAGTCAATCAATTTCATTAGCTTTGTGTTAGTCAAGCCGCAAGTAATTAGTTTTACTAGTTAACCCAAAATATTGTATACCTAATTAATATGCAATATCTCTCGACCACATTTATTTTATTATTACGAAAGTTGGTTTTATAATTTATTAAATAAAATGTTTATCACGTTTTTATCATTAATTAAAACAACTATTACCTTTAATAATTTATTAAAGCATAAATTACGTGTTTTTTTTTATTTACTGTACTAAAATACCAAATTTTAAACATATCAGTGACTCATAATAACGTAATTTATGCTTTATTGAATAATGAGGAAGTTTCCATAAAGTTAAGACCCTGTTTTGAGCACATTTTTAGAAAGAGTATAAAAAGTAGATTCCATTGAAGTCAATATTTACCTTTATTAATTACATTTCAGCGATTAATTAGCCTCTAAAAAGTGCTACCACGCCCCCCTAAAAGACCCTTGCGTTCTTTTTTTGTAAATTTTAAAAGCGCGAATTTCAAAATCTGTTCAAAATTAACGTTAATTTTGAAATTCGCGCCTTTAAAATTTACAAAAGACGAACGCAAGGGTCTTTTAGGGGGGCGTGGTAGCACTTTTTAGAGGCTAATTAATCGCTGAAACGTAATTAATAAAGGTAAATATTGACTTCAATGGAATCTACTTTTTATACTCTTTCTAAAAATGTGCTCAAAACAGGGTCTTAACTTTATGGAAACTTCTTCATTACTATATTGTAGAGAATAAATGTTGCTATTTTGTAATAAGATAAATAATTATGCTGAACAGCTTAAAGGAATAAACAAGAAGAAAATATTAGCATTTACATCACAAAACAATTGATGGGACTTACGTAAATATCATTAGTGTGGCTCTAATTCCAACTGTAGTGCCGTAGCAGTTGTGAAAAATTCGATTTATGTAGCCGGCACAACTAATTTCTGCCTGCTTCCAACGTCGTCATAAACGAAAAATTTACGCAAATAGCATACATTTTTTTCACGCTCTCTTGAGGGGCCACATTTATATTCTGGTTACAAATTGTCATGAGTTTTGGAGATCCCATTTAGTGCACGGAAAACATAAATTTAAGAAATTATTCAGATACATATCAATAACTATTTAGTACTAAACAATAACTCTCTTGCAAAAAGTTTAAAGTGTAACTCGTTAGTACAAACGTAAATTCTTTAGCGGTAAATAGTTATCTCTTTAGATTCTAAAAAGTTTAGTATGTATCTAAAGAATTTATTATGAAAAAAGTCTAAATAGTAACTCTTTAGATAATTTTTTCCGTGTGTTTAATCATTGAAAGGAACATCATGTTTCATGTTGTCTATGCCTTTAAAGCTCTTTTGAAATAAAATTTTAAATTCGCATTATAAAACCTTATTATAATTAACGATTATTACAATTTTTAAAATAAAAGAAAAGCATTAAGGATCTATAAATCAACCACCTTTTCCTTGTTAGAATTCTTAGAAGAAGAACGCCCAGGGGATGGTGCCAAAATATGTTATAAAATATGTGCTAATTAGGCATATATTTTGCAATTATTTGCAATAAGTTTACACTTCAGTGTGTTTTCATACATTTCTCCGGGGAGGAAATCATATAAATTTTAGTTTATTTTCACTACTTTGTCCATATCAAATCTTTAGGGATTTCACTTATTTTTGTACCTACTGATACTGATTATGTAGCCTTGTATGTGACTCGATCGTGGGATTTGTAGTTCATATGTATATTTATTGTATATTCTTGATATATAAATATTTTATTAAAAACATTGATATTCGTTTATCTTTTATCTTTGTCTTTTTTTTTTTTTTTTTTTATATGCCGAGTATTTAATCTAAATATTTTAATAGTTGTCTGTAAATGTGCTAATTCTGCTGTTATAAGCCAAACACCAATGCAATTTTATTTTTTAAAATAGAAATAACGTTATAAAATGTTATAATTTGTAGGAAAAAACAAACATTATAATATCGTGCTAATATGATACTTTAAATCGCACATCATTATAAAGTAAAAAAGCACAATATAAAAAGTATTTAGGACGTGAACGAGCCTCAGTAATAGGACCGAGGTGAAAAACGTGCTTAAAATTGACTCCAAATGAGGATCTGGGCCCTATTAGAAATTTCAAAATCTCAATGGTAATATTTCAGATATGGCAATTAAAAGTAATTTTAATCCATATTTACCATATCTACCATAATATTTTGGTAGATCCCAGACTCTCATTTGGAGTCGACTTTAAGCACATTTTTCACCTTGTTCCTTTTACTGGGGCTCGTTCACGTCCTAATTACTTTGTGAGTTGTGCTTTTTACTTTATGATGATGTGCGATTTAACGTGTTTTAAACAATTCTGAAGCGAGAAATTCAAAAATTAAATTTCACAATTTAACATGGTAAGCCCTATACCAGGTCAAAATTAACATAAAACTAATGATGACCTTGGCCAGTGATCAACCTGATGACCCTTGCCATTGACAAGTGCTGATTATGTGAACTTGCCTATTATATACCCATTTTTTTTCTCAATGTAGAAATTATTATTATTTTGCTATCACTAATTATTAAATTATAACTTGGAAAGAAAACTAAAATAATTACGAAAAGTTTAAAAATTAGGAAATGTTTCACTTTTCTTTTCTTCCATAAATCTTATTTTTAGTGTCTTAAGTAATTTTGAGACAAGTACTGTTTTTCTTCTTCCCAATAAAATGTAAAAGTTTGAAAATAAGAAACAAAGTTGTGTTAATACAAACTAAACTTTTGATTTATATAAAGTATTTTTGAAAATATAAAATGATGAACAATCACTTTTTGAAGTTTATTTGAAGTTATACATTTTCTTGTTTGCGAGACATTATTTTGTAAAATTACGCATCAATATTTACATCAAAATCAATATATCTATTCGCTTTCTCCCTTTATTATTATTATTTTAAAAACCACAAAATAGTATTCTGTACATAATTTTAAAATCTTACCAAGGCATAGACTTATTGGTCAGTTCATATAAAATTTTCATCAAAATATATGATACATTATTAGAAGAAATATAAATTCAAAATTCTTTATACATTTTCTTTCTCCTACAATCAGTATGCAAAACAATGTACTGTACAGTACAAGTTGTTTATATCCACAAACAAAATATTGAAAAAAATATGGGGAAAAAATCAAACAATCAAAAATCGAAAATCGAAACAAAAAGAATGATTTTTTCCTCCACACGTATATACACAAAATTACTTATTTCAAAAATGGTACTAGTATAATTTAAAGAAATATTTTTAGTTTCTATAACATGTAATTCAGAATTAAGATTTTTTTCCAAAGCAAGCCATAAGTTAGACAATATAATAATGTGTCATGGAATTAAAATATGTGAAAGGAAGAGAATTAAAATAAAACTAATTGTTGACCTTCAGTAAATTTGGAAAGACATTAAATTTTATGTAGATAAAAGGTTTTCACCTATAAGCTTATTTAAAAGTTTACTTATGACGTAAGGGTAAAGTTGGAAAAGTTTTACATAAGAATTAGTGTCACCTTTTTACATACTAAATCCTCTCTCTCTCTCTCTCTCTCTCTCTCTCTCTGTCTCTCTCTCTGTCTCTGAATAAATTATATTCTTTCCACTCGAATATATTCGGATATATATATAGTATATTATATATTGTTAAAAACCTCACACAAAAGGTGTAATAAATTCATATTAAAGTCGACGCCATGCTGGATCACTCAATAACATATGGACTGGTATAGAAAAATGACCCACTTACAAGTTAAAAAATACTAAGGGCTGTAAGCTGCAACCTTTAGTTAAACCTTAGTTATCTTTTTTTAATTGTTGCAACAATCAAAATAACAACTTAACTACGGTTTAACTAGTTAGTTAGCGTTGCAGCTTACGGGGGTAAGCATAATTTTTTAGAGAATTGATGCTGTATACTGTTAACAAGTTGTTTTGGATTTCCAAAAAAATGACCAAAAACAAAGTTTGTCCTACGCTGAGCATGTTGTTCATTGATCCAGTATGGAGTCAAAGCGCATTAATACGAAGACACCTTATAGTGCCTATAATAATCTCGTAGACGTGTTCAAATATGTGTGCATATTATAACACTTATAAAATAAACTAATTTGTTTCAAATATGCATATAATCGTGTTCTTTCCCTAAACGGAAAACGGTAAAATAATTACGTAGTAATTATAGAATAATATAAAATTTATAATATGCGTTTTCCGTATCTATTTAAATATAATTATTTTAGCAAGTATAAAGTACTATAATATGAGCTCCAGGAAATATTTTTTTCTCCTTTTCTCTCTTCTAAATTTTAAATGTCTTTATTCATTTCTCTCTTACTAAAATCATTTTATACATAGCTACGTACTAGCTGTATGGTAATATTTGAAACTTTGTATAATATCTAACAAATTTTATATATTCTTCTTTATATATCTCTAAACTTTCATCGTAAAAAAAAAATAATAATAATAATGAATAAAAAAAAATAAATAAATAAAAAACGATACATGCTAATATACGTATTCAAATATAGTAACGAATTGATGAATTAATTTGCATTGAAAATCTATAAATAAAATATAATATTGTATTATAAACCTGATGGATAATGTGATTTAATCAAATAAATCAGAAATATGAATAATAAGTAATATTGACAAATATTGATTTGATTGACATTTCAGTTCAGTGACGTCATCCGCTTATCTCGAGTGTCAATTGTGATAAAAAGAATTAAAAATTAGATAAGCGTGGCATGTATCTTATCCGTGGAGTTATTATCACTCAAATATTTTAGCTTCGTGTAAAGCAAAATACATTACTATAGTTTATTTTATAAGAATTTTAATATACGTACGTTGCTGAATAAATAAAATTTTTTTTTTTATATTTTAACGTTTTTTTTTTAGTTGGTATAATTTAGTAGTTAGTGGTCCTCTTGAAATAAACAAAATATATATTTTTTTTACTGCTATCATTTAAATAATCTAGCTATGAATTCAAATTCAAATATATTTATTCATTTCTTTCATCCCACAATCATAATATACAAAATACATATCAACTTAGGTTATTGTATCAGTTAATACAATTAGAAATGATAGTCAATAGGGCACAAATACAACACAAACATATACAATATATTTAAACATATAACATTTAATGTATTTTAAAATTTAATTCTGTAAACTGTGAGAAAACATAGTTTATATTTGGTATTTCATAAATTCGTCTATAGAATGATATCGCATGTTTAACAATAGCGTTTTCAATGATTTTTTAAACATAATAGGGTCATCAATTTCATTTTTTTGAATAAAGACGATTATTTATTTATTTATACACATATTTTTTTTTTTGAGGAATTAAATGCTTACAGTTTATCATATTTTATACTGTAGTGTACACATACTGTATTTTCATCAAAATGTGTATAGTTTTTTTTTTTATTACCTTTAATAAATAAATTGCACTGGAAAAAAAAGTAATTGTTTTGTAAGTGTTTTTATCGAGTATCAAAAATAGGTTTTCAATATATATATCCAAAACCGCTTAGTTGTCAACTATCAACTATATGTTTAGAGACAGAGAGAGAGAGAGAGAGAGCAAAGTGCTGACAGACGCAGCTAAAAACTTTCTAACTCATCACTTGTCAACGCTCTCTCTCTCTCTCTCTCTCTCTCTCTCTCTCTCTCTCTCTCTCTCTCTCTCTCTCTCTCTCTAGTCTCTCTTTCTCTATCTCTCTCCCCAACACTAGAGATAAAAAAGACGTGTCGTATCACTACAGTATACTCCCTCAGAGAGAAAGTGTTTGATTTGACATTTTTCTATTGTACTTGAATTTGGAATGAACAACTGTGAAATTCAAGTAAATTTGAGAACTTCTTTACTACATCTGAAAGTGACATTTCTTTACAAATATATTTCTCCCACAATGTCAAGTTTTGAACATTGAATTATTTCAGTCAAAAATATTATTATATATAAAAACTAATAAGTTATTTTAAATACGTGCTATTTTTTTTATTTATTATTATATAGGTTATAGGGCAATATTTTATAGGACAAAAGACAGAGAACATTTAAACATTGAATGAATATATATATATATATATATTTGTATTTTATGTTGCATTTTTATCATTATGTAATTTTAGATATAATTTACCTAAATTACAATATCAGAAATAAATATGCTATAAGTATAATATTTATAAATTATTGGTTAAATTATGTTTTGTTGCATTGTACAAAAAAAAAATTGCATAATTATTACGTATGAATGCTAGTCCATGGAGAAGGTACTCTTATCTAACCTTTATCATTGAAAGAGCCTTTTTTTTTTTCGAAAGTAAAATGCTAAAAAATATTATAGATGATGAATCGCAGACTCACCTTTATATACCCTTTTATAGTTATTTATATATATATATATATATATATATATATATATATATATATATATATATATATATATATATATATATATATATATATATATATATATACACATATACATATATATATATATATATATATATATATATATATATATATATATATATATATATATATATATATATATATATATATATATATATATATATATATATACTGTATATATATATATATATATATGCACACAAACACAATACTAAACACTTCAACGCTATTTTCGTGATTTAGTAACAAAACGTGATTTGATGTTATAAAATAATCAATCACTCTTACGTGCACCTTTTCATAATTCAAATACTGAATTTTATTTTCTATATCTCATCTCATCTCTCTCTCATTTTGAACAATACTCTAATGACATATTCAAAGGAAATAATATTTTCAATGCGCAATAAATGTGTATCTAGATGTTACTACATTTGAAAATCACAATTTCTATCGCTCTTGCTCTGTAAAATTACAACAAATAAAAAAACATTTTTACGTTTAAATATATTTTCCTTTGTACAAAAAAATTATATAAGAAAAAGAAAAAACTACTTTTTATTGGAATATCAAATAGTCGGTTTATATATAACATATAAAAAAAGAGAAATATCTATAACAAAAAGGCTGACATTAAAAAAATAAAACGACTATGTATTAAAGTAACAAATTGCCATCAAATAAAGAGTAATTAGTAACATTTTTATTGTTTGTTGTTTTTACATGAGCGCGTGTTTTACCGGAGATAATACGCCATGGTTTACGACACTCGTTAAACTGAAAGTACGTCAGCAGACAATGAAACTTTTTTTTTTTTTTTTTTTTGTGGCAATAAAAATTAAGTAGGTATAATAAACGTATATTGATTCCGTGCCAGAAATTTTAACGTTTTTTTTTTTTTTTTTTTTTTTTTTTTTTTTTTTGCTATCGGCAAGTACATAGAAAATTACGTTTTCTAATACAGTTTTACAAGTAAGTGCTTTTGTCTACTGATTTAATAGCAAAGTGGTTCGTAAGAAGGTCAGGCCAAAATACGTGAATAATGTAGTACCACAGGTTTAAAACTTTAATAAAGTATATTAATGTACATTTTAGTGATTATTTTGTAACAGTTTTGTACAATGAATAATCGTTGAAATGCTTTTAAATAGTTCTGCAAATGCTTTATCTTGGAATCAATGGTTATGTTATGGACGTTACTAAACTTTAAAAATTTAACGATAAAAACGACAGTGACGTCACAAGCGTTAGTATCACAATGGAATAAAGGTTGAACTTGGTCGCTGCAGATCTGTACTTTTTTTTTTTTCATTCCTTCCCAACGCTTGTAACGTCACTAATGTTTTTATCTATAAAATTTCAACGCTAAGTGATATCATAAGTCATAACCCATAATCGTTCATTTTACGATACTTAATTAGCATTGTAAAAACTTCATTTCTCAACAAACCCCCCCCCCCTTTTTTTTTTTTTTTTTTTTTTTTTTTTTTTTCCCTACATTGAATGTCCTACATTCTGGTATTTTAAAGTGTTGTCCATTTATCAAAAATTACCTAAAAGTTTATATAAAAAAAAAAGAAGAAAAAGGAAAGAAGGAAAGAAAAAGAAAAGCTCACAACATTAAAACACTATATTATTATTAAAAAAAAAAAAAAAAAAAAAATCGTCCTTCCGGTTTTACGCCTAAACTTAATTTGACTATGATGTACAGTACAGTATTCTAAAGAAAGACAAACTATAGAACGTTTTATTATACGGTTTGTAAGCTTTTAGCCGGGAACAATGTTTTGAGCCGGCAATTGGATTGAAGGTGGCAGAAAAAACACACAGAAGGTTGAGTGGGAAAACAAGTGTTGGCTAGCTGGAGTGAGAAAGAGAGAGAGAGAGAGAGAGAGAGAGAGAGAGAGAGAGACTAGATTGTTTTTGTTCAATAGACAAACAGACCACGGAGTGACTTGATCATTATTGAAGTCTAAAAGCATAAAATAATACAAAACCTTTTTCATTTCTCTAAATTTGTTTTTCTTCTTTCATGTTTATTCTTTCACAAAAAAACAAGTCATTAAAATATTTCCTGTATACCAATCAAAAAGTCGTGGATAAGTTTTTAATTTTCAGATTATATCTTATATTTTGTAGATATGGTCTAGATCCTATATTGTTGGTATATATCACTCAAAAAAATCTTTGTTGAAAAGCTTGTACACAGTTTTGCAACGCTTTCCGTATTGTGGAATGAACGGTTATGACGTCACTAAACGTTGACAATCTAATGATAAAAACGTAAATAACGTTACAAGCGTTAAAATCACAATGGAATAAACGTTATACTTGACCGTTGCATATCTACATTTTTCCCATTTGGTCCCAACGCTTGTGACGTCACTACTGTTTTTATCGTTAAAATTTCAACGTTTAGTGAGGTTATAACTGTTAATTATACAGTACTTAAAGCATTGTAAAACTGTGTACAGCTTTTTAACGATTGGAGAATATATAACTAATTTTCAGGATAGAAAATTTAATATAATTTTTTTTTTTTTTTTAATTTTGATTTTATTAATGTGTAACAATAATATTTGCATGCAAACTATTTAAAAACATACATAAACTACATTTTTGTTTCATTGATAACAATTTGGTTCTTACGTGAGCAAACAATATTAAAACCTATTAATTACAAAACTGCTCTATATTAAAACATTTACTTGAAATATTTATTTGACAGTTTGAACTCGCAACGCAGAGTGAGCAAATATTTTCCAATATTCTTTGTAAGATCAACTTTTTGATTGGAATTTAAGCAATTTTTATTGCTATTTTTTCATTATTTTTTTGTTTGACCTTATATAAAAAAGAAAAACGTAATCTTTTAGAAAGAGGAAAATTATTGAAGAGAAAAATGTGCTTATAACATTTATTGCCGTGAAATGTCACAGCGTAGTGTTAGGGTAGTTTATCATGGAAGTGCCCAATAACTTCACCTTTTTTGTTATTATTTTTTTAGAACATTATAATTTGAAAAATATTTTTTTCCCGTATAGTCTTTTTTTTTTTTTTTTCCCCAATTTAGGAACGCTACTTAAAAGTAAGTGTTGAAATCAGTATATTACGGATAAACATTGACAAAATAAATACATATTAATTAGTTAGCTCAATACAGCAATATTTATGAATAACATCATAATTTATGCTATATTAAATAGTGATTATATACTTAATATCATGCAAGTTAAGATAATCAGCATAATTATTTATGTCATTACAAAATAGCAACATTTGTGCTCTACAACGAAGCTATCGTTCAATGCAGCATTAATCACTTTTTTTTTCTTTTTTTTTTACGTGGCTTCTTGTGAAACTCACACGGAATGAAAAATTACGTAATTTATGCTGCATTTATGTCATCATAGTAGATAAAATTATGATAAATTATAACAACATAAATAGCTATACTGTACAACATAATATTTATGCAATGTGACATATTATGCAGTATAGCATAAATTATGCTGTATTGAAAAAACTGTGCTGAAAATCAGCTATAGCATAATCATTACGTATATGTACATATATATATATATATATATATATTTGAGAACCTTTATATTTTCTTCGATGTTAACGAGTGAGTAATGAATGTGGCTATAGAGATAGTCAGCGCCTTTTAAAAAAATAGAAAAAACAAGTCTTTAAAGCATTATAAAATTTATAATTTTTTACCCTTTATACAAAAGTGAGCTCATCCTGACAATTTTAAACAGTATAAGGTATAATATCATACGTACATAGAATACTAAGTATAAAAATAAAATTAATATTAAAATATATTATGAGATAAAACTACTGGAAACCAGCCAGAAAAATTATAAAAAAGTGATAAATTGTTTAAAATAATTATTACAAAACGTAAATTGTAAGTCTTTTACGTAATATTTCACTGAACTCTCTCTCGTGTACTACGTGTTACAGTCTCGTATGGCTGACCTATTGACCTTGACTTTAATACCAAGGTCGCCTTGACAATTCTAAACTGGACATTACAATGAGCAAGTCATATACGTATATAATATTTAACTGAAGAGTTGTATATAGATGGCTTGTATCTCAAAATCTAAAAAGAAAACTTGGAAACTTTATGATGCCATTTAAAAGTTAATAGTAACAGCTATCTATTATACAATTTTCAGAAACCGTGACTATCAGATAAGAGAGGAAATAATTTTTGAAATTAACTTGGGCTCTTATTGGGTTAAACAAAAAATCCTAATTTAGAATCTAGAATCATGACCTAGAAATTTAGATTCTTGAAGAGACCGTATCCTAATGTACCACAGTGCAAAATTTCTAATTTTTCTATATTTACAACTTTTTAATCAAATCTTGCCTTAACGACACACTTAACCCTAAAATAAGTATTTTTTTTTTATTCTTCGCCAAAACAATTCAATAGAAATTAGTCGTATATTTGACTTTTCTAGCCCGTGGCATAAGCGAGCCCTGCAAGTGTGAGGAGATATAGTACACGCCCCTCTAATGTGACAGTAAAAAATATATATGCCCCTTGCTTTACTGCTAAGCTTATATTTACCGTGGAGCTCGCTTATCCCGCGGGCTAGAAAAGTCAAATAAACTATTAATTTCTATTGAAATGTTTTGGAGTATAAAGAATTAAAAAATACAGTGCTACGTGTTATATTTTATTTAGTTTCGTATGGTTGACCTATTGACCTTGACTCCAATACCAAGGTCAACATGACAATACTAAATCTCATACGTAGCCGTGGGGGGGTAGTTTGACTGCTGTGCGTGAAATGTCGAGCTCGGCTTTGTGCAAAGTAAACACCTAACAACAATAATACCTGCCTGCTGGGTATGCTTTAGATAGTGTTTGTTAAAAGCAATGCATTTCATCAGTCTTTTGCAATTTTTAATTCTTCATTATTGGCTATTTTTCACGTTTCGAAAGTAGGAAAATATTTTTAAGTTTTTTTTTTTTTTTTTTTTTTTTTTTTTTTACTTTTTTTTTTTTTTAATTTTTAGTTATTATGTGAACGGCTGATATCTGACCAACTGAACGGTCAAGAAATATAAAATCAACATGAAGAAAAGATGAAATGTGATTTAAAAGTTTAGTTATGTCAAACATTTAAAAACACAAACAAACATTAAAGTTATACCACTTCAAAGATAACATGTAAATATGACAATTCAAATGTTAGGGCCAACTTTATAAATCAAATAATAAGAAAAAAAAATTAAAATGTTATTAAAACGTTTTATTATTATTATTATTTTTTCAAATTCATTTAATTTTATTTATTTTATTATTTCAGTATTCGTATTCAGAACCACAAAACAATGGTTAAAATTTGTTAAAATTGCTGACTTTTAAAACGAAAATTAAGGAAACTAAATAACGTAATGAGAAAGTATTCAATATCTTTCGATTCTTCGACTGTTGTTTTGGCATTTAGTTCGAGCTTACTTGTTAGTTCAGTTTGTATAACTTCATTGTTCTGGAGAGATGAGAAAAGTTACTCTTATACATTTGCAGAGAAATTGTATTTTATTGTTTGATTTCTGTTATAGTTAAAACTTTATTTTATGTATACAGCAATGGTAGTTCAATTGTCGCAAAACTAACAAAATACAGTACTATTGTGAAACTTAAAGGAGTTACAGTTCCTCGTAATAAAATACTATTGTTAATCTAAATCTATGTAAAAAGACTGTTGTAAATTTAAAAGTTTAAAATCTGTATATATGTAGTCTTGTACTTTACTTTATATATATATATATATATATATATATATATATATATATATATATATATATATATATATATATATATATATATATATATATATATATATATATATATATTGCTTCTAAAATATTAATTATAACGACTTTTATTAAAAAAAAAATTTAAATTGCCAAAAAAGAGACATTTTTCTGTCATCAGAACGCGAGAAATAGCAGAAATGAAAAATTAAAGTTTGCAAAAGACGTTCGAAAATCGTTTTTACCACCTTAATTTACCTATACATACATTGCTTAAAGCCATAGACCACATAAAAACAACATGTGCTTTTTAATGAATAAACACGAAATGGAATCTTCAAAACTGTTGACAATTTTTACCAGAATGTTAATGTAGCCCCACGAGAGAGCGTGAAAATACTGTTAAGTATGCAATTTGCGTGAATATTTATGTTTATGACGTCAGAAACATGCAAAATTTAATATGAAAAAGTTGTGCGGGTTTCATAAATTGAAATTTTCTGATCAACTGCTGATGAACTTCAGTTGGGTTTTGAGACAAACTTAAGTTATTTATGTATAAGTCCCATCAAGTGTTTTGTGATATAAATGCTTATGTTTTTCTCTGATCTATTCCTTTAAATATATATATGAATAAATCACCATACATATAAACCAAAAGTTTTATAAATGTATACCACTTTGTGGCATTACAAGTTAGGTTGTACGGTACAAAAGTTTATTGTCGTATTGAGCAAAGTCAGTTCTACAACACACTTTTACTAATATAAATATATATAAAAAAAAAACTCAGATCAATAAAGTGAGTCAAGTTTATTTCCTTGCACATTTGCATAAGCCTTAGGGGATCTTGTATACGGTAAGATAAATAAATACTTTATTAACACTTTTATTTATGTTAATGTATTTCAATTGAAAAGTAGTTTTGTGTGTGTGTGTGTGTGTGTGTGTGTGTGTGTGTGTGTGTGTGTGTGTGTGTGTGTGTGTGTGTGTGTGTGTGTGTGTGTATGCGTGTGTGTGCGTGTGTGTGTGAATAAAAAAAACAAAAAAAAATTACGTTAGGTTTTTATTGTTGTGTTTAAATTGTAAACCTTATATCTTTCTTATATTCTTTAATAATACTCTACATTAAAAAAAAAAAAAATTGTATTATATTCTATAACAAATTTGTTACTAATTTGTCAGATTAGTTTATAAATTAGATACATTTTTATATTACACATTTGTAGATTAGAAAATTGTCCTGATTTTTACAAAACAGTAGCCTACAATTAAGTAAATGAATAATTTAGGCTAAAAATAATGTAGCTTAGATTCAACTACATGATATAATAGCCAAAATAATAAATTTTGTCAGCTATATATATTTAAAGTTATGACAATTAAAAATACGTAAATAATGTAATAAAAAGAGCATGCAAAAATTTAGAATAAGTAGAGTTTTAACCCATAATTCCCAATTTTGTTTTCAATATTAGTCTGTTGCATTAACGATTGCTGAAATATAAAAGGTGTAAGCGTTATATAGCAATTTATCCCTAATTTAATAAACTTTGCAGTCAATTTAAACACAAGAATTTTTTAGTACATTTATAATAAAATTTAAATGTAAAAAACAATAATTATTTTTATAAAAAATGATTAAGGGAGTACGGGACCAACGTCGGCCATTAGACTCAAACTTTTTACGTCAAAAAATTATAAAATTTTGCACAATGATACTTCAGCTTGCAATTTCAAATATATAAAAATTTTAGGGGGTCACCGTGTAAATTAATTATATATGATTTATTGAAATTTTAAGCCCATAAGACCCAATGTTAATTGTAATAATTCCATTTTTTTTTTCGGGACGGTCAAACATCATGAAATATTTATCACGGCTAGGTGTGACCCTTAGTAACACAATGACACCAAATTTAGACCAAAAACACTTCTAGTTTTTAAGATATACGGTCGGTACCCAACTCCCTTAAGAAAAAAGTATATAAATTATGACAGAATTTTTTGTTGTTATATTTTTTTTAACACGTTTTTTGTTTCCTTTCTAATTCTAAAAATTAAAAAAGGTTGTTCATTTGCACAATTATTTTTTTATAAAAACATTCTTTTTAAACTGAAAAAAGAGTTAAATAAAGAGAAATATATATACTCACAAATAAAAAAATTGTTTTCTCCACTTTTGATCCAACTTACCTAAAACAAACAGAAAGAAAAACGTTTTTTAATATAACATAGCAATTAGATATCAGTCATGTCACTAAATAATTCTATACATACTTAGTATATGAATGAATGAATCAATGAATGAATCAATGAATGAATCAATGAATGAATCAATGAATCAATATAAATACATACATAATAAATATTAAATTTCATTATTATAGATAATTTATTATAATTAATGTTTTATTTATTTTATTAATGTTATAATTACTGTATATAAATTACATGTTTTAGTATTATTTCAAATTATACCCAGCAGCGCAATTAAATTTATTATTTTTTTATAAACCAACAGATTTCATTCATAGTTGTTGTGTTTTTTCCCTACAACATATTTCTATATACTAAAATAATTTTATTTTCTACCATTAGTCTTTATTTCATCATTATATATAGACTGATGCTTTTTCTTTCAAAACATATTTTTTCTTATTATTGATGATTCGCATTAGATTTTTTTTCGTGTTTCGTTGTATACTTTCTATTGATGTTTTTTTCAATGATTAATCTACTTTTTCTAGTGAAAGAAGAGTAGAAAACATCAAACGTATATCAAACGTAGAGTAGTTTCGTATAATTTTACGCTCAGGTCGTTGAGTTTAAATAAATTGCATAAATCGAACTTTTCTGATCCCTGCTACAGAGCTAAAGTTTAGATTTTGAGACAAACCAATGTTGTTTATTTAAATTTCACATGAAAAAAAAAAATACTTAAAGGCGTAGAACACCTTGAACAAAAAAGTTGCGTAATATCCTAATAAACCTGACAATCAACGTTGATTTGGCCGGAGTCATTTATTTCTAAATTATTTTTCATTCACAAAGTGCCACTGCCGGTCACTGACGTCACAGCTTGCCCGGTGTACGCGCGCGTAAAACAAGCGAGCTCTGACGTCAGTGACCGTCAGTGGCACTTTGTGAATGGATTGGAAAATAAATTAGAAATAAATGACTCCGGCCAAATCCACGTTGATTTTCAGGTTTGTTAGGTTATTACGCAACTTTTTTGTTCAAGGTTTTCTACGCCTTTAATATATATTGTATATATATATATATATATATATATATATATATATCCTGGATTTATTATTTTATAGCATAAATATTACTAAATTGGAACAACACAAATAATTATGCTGTTACGACATAATATGTTTGCTATTATATTATAACATAGTAATTATACAATACAACATTAATAATGCTGTTTTGAATAAATTGGGCTGCAAATGGGCAAGCGTATTAATTACGTTTTTATTTTTGTCTGAGTGTTTTGTGATGTAAAGGCTTATATTTTCATCGTATCTATGCCTTTAAGAATATTTAAACATTTAAATATACATCCATGGTATGTATATTGATTACAAGTCATCTCAACCAATCAGAATGCTTTTAAAATTGTTCAGCTAAAAAGGGAAGAAAGATAACGTAAATTATGTATCAGTTAATTAAATAAACAAAAATATTACAAAAATAAGCATTTATTATTATGTTAATTGATGAAATAAGTAGCGTAGTTTTATTAGGAATTTATTTAGTAAAACTTTGACGAAAGATACCATAGAAAGAGCCATAGAGTTATTATGTAAATAATCTCTTTGAAAGATACTTCTATATAAAATTTCCATTTTATGTAACTTAAATTTTATGCATTTGTTGAACCATTATAGAAAAACAATCGATTGGTATTGGTACACGAAAAATATAAATGTGACAAAGTCTTCAGTCACATTGATGTAATTCTTCAGTACAAACCTATAACTGAATTCAAAAAAGTTTGAACAGTAACTTGTTATAGTATAAACGTCATTTCTTCAGCGGAAAACAGTTAGCTCTTTACATTTTTAAAAAAACTTTGTACTTTATCTAGTAAATTAATTTTAAAAGAAAGTCTACGTTCTTTTCGCTTCAAAATGAAGGTTCTACATTTTACAAATTTCCAAAGAATGAACGATCTACATTTTACCTGAAGCAAAAACAGGTGTGAATTTGCCGGGTAGCTTAAAATTTGTAAAGTGTAGATTGTTTATTCTTTGGAAATTTATAACCCGAGAAGATCATGGTAACTTTTTAGTTACTTTTTTTCAGTGTATGGTAAAAATACTGAACTTGTAAAAAAAAATAATAATAATAAAAAAAACGTTGGTAAGGAATAACATATTGCAAAAATTCGAAGAATAAAAATATATTCTTTCTAGCACATTAAATAAAAACCAAATATTTCACCAAACTCAGCATGTTCTTGTATTATATTGCCTTTTTTTTTTTTTTTTTTTTTTTTTTTTTTCTCTCTTCTTTTTTTCACAGATTTACAATGAAAAGTAAAAACATAAAAAAAGTCAATATTTTCTAACATTTTCTCAAATAATACAACACAAATCTTTTTGCTATAGAATAAAAAATACAAATCTTTTTACATAAGAAATTTTTTTATATCTTTTCTTGAAAATACAATGAAGAAGAAAATTCAATTTTTTTCTTTTCACATTTATTTTTTTCTCTCTCTCTTTTTGAAAAGAAAGGGGAGCAACTTGAGCTTAAGTTTCAAGAAAATGAAATCACAAATAATTCGATACGAAATACATGGAAAGAAATAGGAAACTTGCTGCTTATACAAAATTACAATTGACAGTTCACAGAAAATTCCAGGACAAAAAAAAAAAAAAAAAAAAAAAAAAGTAAAATTGGATTTAATAACTAAATTTAGTATGTTTTAACATAATATGTATTTTTACAATATTTTTTACTAAAGCGTGTAACAGGAAACTTTTTATTTCTTATTATTTTACCTGATATAATTTGAAATTTGATTTGTTTTTTTCTTTCAAATAGGGGAAAATATTATATGTAAATTTACCCTAATTTGCCGCATTGGTATCCAATTGAAAATAACGTCTTTAATAAATATCATTATTTTCTTTTTATTTCTTTTACAAATAGCTTTGAAAATAAAATATGATGGGTAGTATAATGGTGCTGAAACTGAAGTTTTTATTTTATTTTATGTATTTATGTTTTAGTATTGATTTGTAATACACGGAAAACTATAAGTTACATATATTGTAACTCTTCAATACAAACTAATTTCTAAATTGAAAAAATGTCAAACAGTAACTTGTTCGTATAAACGTTAGTTCTTCAGTAGTAAACAGTTAGCTCTTTACATCTTAAAAAACTTTGTACGTATTATATATCTAAAAAATTATATCGCATTTTGTATTTATTCATTAAAAAGCACATTTTTTATGTGGTCTTACAAAAGTATGTACTGTACTTTACAATACAAGCTTTTCAACGATTATTTTTTAGAGTTACTGTTGTTTTATAAAAACTATATCAACTAATACAGAATACATTTTAATATTAAAATTTTACATTGTTATTTTTCTGCTATATTTTGCAATATATTATAACCCGAAGGTCAGAGTGTAAAAGAATTGCGCATCAGAACAGCTCAGCAAACAGCTAAGCTGTAAGCTAAGACAGCACAAAGTTGTTTTTACGACTCTCAGAGCGGAAATTAAAGTGTACACTTTCATATTATACGTATTCACTTTATTATTAAGTCAGTGAGAAAATATATTGCATTTCTTCATCGTGTAAATGTTGTTGTATAATAAAAATAAGAGAGCTGTTTATAAGAAATATAAAGTAAAGAAGAGTGTAAGGTAATTCTATAGCCTTGTGTTTATAATTTGAAATGTAAGACAAAGAAAATACATTTCACTATTATTTGCATTACAATCTAAAAAGAAAACTTCTGAACTTTATGATGCCATTTGAAAGTTAAAGGCGTAGAACACCTTGAACGAAAAAGTTGTGTAATATCCTAACAAACCTGAAAATCAATGTTGATTTGGCCGGAGTCATTGATTTCTAATTTATTTTCCATTCACAAAATGCCGCTGCCGGTCACTGACGTCACAGCTCACCCGGTTTACGCGCGCGTGGATACTTATGTTAAAATTTAATATTATTGTGGTCAAGGTTTTGTATAATAGGGCTGTTATGCCCTCACAACGCCTTTAATAAAGTTATTATTATTATTATAACGACAGCTAGAAATTTTCAAAACTTCTGACCAACAGATAAGAGGGAAAAGAATTATTGAAATCAACATGGGTTCTAATAACACTTCAAATAACAAAAATTAGTGATTTAAAATCTAGCATGGTACTTTTTTTTTTTTTTTTTTTTTTTTTTTCTTTCTTTTCTTTTCTTTTTATTTTCTTTTCTTTTCTTTTTTTTTGCATTTCTGAAGATAGCTGATTTGAATTCTTAAAACAAATCAAATGATCAGAATTAGTTTATCTAGCGTTAGTTTCAGAACATACTAACATAACGTAATACTTTTCAGTCCATTTTTTTTGTTATATAGAAATAAAAAATTGTATACAAAACTGTAATGAATATATATATATATATATATATATATATATATATATATATATATATATATATATATATATATATATATATATATATATATATATATATATATATATATATATATATATATATATATATATATATATATATATATATATAATATATTATATTATATTTTACACAATTTTTATTTAACTAAAACCTGAAATAATTGCATGTGTTTTTTCTATATATAGAAATATATTATTATTCATAAATCTCTTCTAAACATATATGCGAAATTGCCATGTAATAACTCTGTATTGAAGTTTTTTTTTTTTTTTTTTTTTTTTTTTTTTTTTGCCTTAACCTTCGCCATCAATAAACACGTTTTGAATTTGAATATTATTACGTCATGAGTTAAAAAAGTAAAAAAAAAAAAAAAAAAAAAAAAAAAAAACGACGAAAACAAAATTACGCACAAGTACTTCTTATTTTAATTGTTATAAATAATTCATACTTCAAAGTCTGAAAACTTTTTTATGTGTTCATTACAAAATATAATAGTATTAAAATAAAATATAAAAGTTATAAAGAAGTTTATATAAATAATTAAATATAATATATATATATATATATATATATATATATATATATATATATATATAGATATATATATATATATATATATATTACTTAATAACATTTTGTTTTTCTTGTTGATTTATTATTTAAATAAAATTTTATTGCAACTTTTCTCTCTGAACTTTTCTTACTTTTTTATTTTATTTTTTTTATGTATTTTTAAGTTTTAAATATTTAATTTTTTATACTTTTTCAACAGTTTATATCAAGTTAAAAACTTAAATTATTATTTTATGTTTTACAAATTGTTTAAATTTTTATATTTCTGTATTTCTAAACGTACAAAAATAAAATGCTGTATTGAGGTATCATAAATTCTAAATATACATATTCTTTTATGCATAGCAGCATGATTCATGCCATATTGTATAGTGATTATAGTACAGAGCATAATAGTTAAGATGTTCAGCATAATATTCTTATGTTTTTATTATTATTATTTACTTTACCGCAATGTTACATGGAAATATTAAAAAAATAATAATATTAATAATAATATAGTTTGATTTCTTGACATTTTTAGGTACATAATAATATTTAAAATATAATTCATTGATTTTGATTTTGAGCATTGGAAACTTATTTGTATATTAAAACTAGTGGTTTTGTGTGCCTGTGTGTGAGAGAGAGAGAGAGAGAGAGAGAGAGAGAGAGAGAGAGAGAGTAGACAGGATACTATGGTTAGATGAGATTTTGCGGCTACAGAATAGCAAACTAAACCACATTCCCAATACCTGCTCTCAAAGTTAAACTTCTAAAATAGCTAGGCTTTATTTTGCAGGCCATCCATATTTATAAAAATAAAAAAATGAACTTTTTTTTTTTTTTGCATTATATTATAAGGGATCACTTATCTAAATTTCTTATTATGATTTTTTTTTCCGAAGTTTTAGTCCCATAAGAGCCCATTTTAATTTCAATAATTATTTACTCTCTCTTATCTGCGATGACCATGCGTTCTCTAAATTCTATCATACATGTTACTATTAACTTACAAATGGCATCGTAAAGTTTAGAAATTTTCTTTTTAAATTTTGAAATACAAGCCATATAAATACAACCATTAAGTTAAAGGGATAGTTTTGTATAATAATGATTGTTGAAATTCTCACCCATTGTATAACACGGCAGTTCTATATAACAAAGAAATTTAAAGTTAAAATCTCCCCACTGAGCCATTAGTTTGACTAATGTCTGGGAAAAAAAAGAAGAAGAAAAAAAAAGTGCTATTTCTTTCGTTAGACACGATGAATGTAAAAGTTTTCACTGAATATATAAGAATATAAATTACAAACAGTTAGCATGGAAATAACTTACTTGTCTGCATACTTTGTATAATGGAAATCTACTGCATCAATTATTTATAGCCTTGAGAAATTGTGGGTTTTAAACGAGTATTATACGCATGAAACAATGAAGAAGGTGAATTGAAATTTGTTGTTGAGTTTATGATATTTTTGGAAAGAGCTTTAAAAAAATTTTGAGGCGGTATTTTTTCTTAGGACGAATGGAGCATGTGAAGTGTTTTTAGTTAATTTTTGAAAATCGGCCTAGAAAGCCTGTGACGTCATCAGTCCACTTTTTTCTCAGCAGATACTAATCGTTCATACACCCATATATATGCATACACCCTATATATAATATTTGTGTGTGCTTACTTCTTGCTGAAATTCATTAAAATATTTAAGAACATAAATCTTGTTATTAAATCTGAAGAAATCCCTTCTTACAATTCTAAAAGTATAAAGTACATGGACAAAAATAAATACGTAATAATTATGCTAGATCATTTTCAGCACAACTTGTTCAGTACGGCATAATTTATACTATATTGTACAATAATTGTGTTATATAGCATAAATGTTGTGTTGTATATAGCATAATTATTTGTGTTGTTCTAATTTAGCATAATTTATGCTATAATAACATAAATGCAGCATAAATTTCGTATATTCTTTCCGTGTAGAAAAAAGAAGAAAGAAATAAAGAAAAAGAAGAGAGAGAGAGAGAGAGAGAGAGAGAGAGAGAGAGAGAGAGAGAGAGAGAGAGAGAGAGAGAGAGAGAGAGAGAGAGAGAGAATTTATAATTATAAATAGGAGAAATATTATATTAAAATATTGCAATATTTTAATTTTAAGCGCAATATATTGTATGTATTTTTCATAATTCTAGGATTAGAGAAACTTATAAAACAATTTTAATTTTCAATCGCGTCACTTTTGTATAAGCAATGATTAATGATATTTTACATGGTGTGACGTCACTGTCGAGAAATTAAATTTATTTGCTGTAGCTTGGTTGGCGTGTAGGTTTCAATTTATATTAAAGTCGCGGGTCGTATGTAATTGATTGTAGTGCGTAGTGGGAGTAATTATTGTTACTTGTCAACTTTTACTGACAGTTCACCGTTTTTATATATATTTCTGTGTTGTTTGTGGCTTTTTTAATACTAATTTCTCTCTCTCTCTCTCTCCCTCCCTCCCTCTCTCCTTTCCTCTTTCTGACCAATATTATGGTTAGTATTATCATATAATAAAAAATATTGTTGTGTTTATTACGCTACTTTCGTCCACAATAAATAATAAAATTTAAATAAAAAAAAAATAGAAAACGTATTTCATTCTTTTATTTGTCTTTTGCCATATAAATTCCTCATTTATGCTAATGTATTTTTCGCTTCACGGAAAACAAACATAAATTTGAGAAATTATTTAGTTTTACAAATATGTAGCTATAATTTGTACTATATTGTACAAAACTAATAACTGAATTGGAAAAAGTTCAAACAGTAACTTGTTAGCATAAATGTTAGTTCTTCAACAGTATAAACTGTTAACTTTTTACATTTAAAAAACTTTGCATACCTCACAAATTTATACTAAAAAACAAAAAACAAAAAAAAAAAAAAAAATCTAAATAGCAAGTCTTAAGTTAATTTTTTATATTTCTCTACGTTACATTTTCGCAAGCTAAATTGAGCATAACTTTAACAATATGAAAGAGTTAAATCAATTCCTAGTCACTCCCCCATTATCTTTAAACAAGTATCACTCCATTATCATTCCATTGTAATTCCTTTAATTCCTTATTATTTTAGCTATAAGCACTTGAATTGCGTTTGTTAAAATGCAACAAAACGCACTATTTAAGTAAAAAAAAAAAAAATCTTAATTATAACCTATATACAAAGGATTGTCATATGGCATATGCATAAAAAAAAACATAATTTATATAAATAGCACAAATGAATGCTAAGTTGTAAACATAAATATTTATGCTATATTATATAATTATGATATTTTAGATATTCAGTATAGCATAAATTATGTTGTGTAATGAATAAATTTTTCTGATCATACGCTAAGCATAATTATTACGTATTTATTCTTGTATGTGCATAAAATATAGCTTTTAAAAATGTCTTTAAATATGACATTTTCAGATCATAAAAGTATTTTATTGATTTTTAGTCTATCACTTTATTCTTTAAAAAAAAAGAAGAAGAAAAAAAAAAAAAAAGACTTTGAAATTTATAATAAAAATGTCAGATATTTATAAGCAAAGAACATTGTTAAAAAACGTAAGACTCAAAATACAATGAAATAACATTGATTTTCAACCTTATCTTTAGTACGGTATATATTTACTGTCTCTTTCAGGATTTTGATTAAATTTTAACATTGTCAAGTAATTTAATAAATAATTATTACTATACTGGCTGACGTCATTAATTTTAGCAATAATTTAAATTTGATTGTTACAAAATATTGATTTATCATTGTTATTCATAGTATGACATATATGGTTTTTATAATCTATATTGCTTAATGTGTTTTTATTTTTTATTTATTTTATGATATACAGTACATAGACTCTTCAGTCCCAATATACAATGAGTTGTACACCAAAAAACTTGCCAAAAAGTCTTTAAACGATCATTTTTTTTTTTTTTTTTTTTTTATATGAAAAAAATAGAGATAAAAATATGTGGATTGTTTCAGAAAAAAGCCCTTAAAACTTCACGTTTTTAGAGCTATTTTGAGCAATCTAGAGTAGGTAGGGGGTCCGTGACAGTAAGAAAAAGCAAAGCAGCAAAAAAAAAAAAAAAAAAAAAAAAAAAAAAAAAAAAAAACGACAAAAGAGACATATTTTTGTCATTCTGAGAGCCGCACAAAAACATGGTTAAAATTTACGACATTGAAATATTGTTTAAAAGTGTCTATGGGACTGAAGAGGATATAGACTTACTATATATATTTAAGGATGAGTAGAACACCTTGAACTTGAACCAAAAAACTTGTCTAATATCCTAACATACCTAAATATCAACATTAATTTGACTGGAGTCATTGATGTCTAATTTGAATTTCCATTCATGAAATAGCAGATGCGGTTTTATGACGTCACATCTCACTTGTTTCCACGCGCGTGAACCAGCGAGCTTTGACGTCATAAAACTGTATCTGCCATTTCTTGAATGGAAAATAAATTCGAAATCAATGACTCCGGACAAATCAACGTTGATATTTAGGTATGTTAGTATATTAATATTAGACACGTTATTTGCTCATTTTTTATTGTGTTGTATCAAGGTGTTGTATACATCTTTATACTCTCTTAGTTAGAAAGTTGTTCTTAAAACTAGAAATAAAAAGGTGTTTTGGTCAGTAAATTTAGAGTTTGAAACAAATACAATTACCAATGTCTAGTTGCTTACATGAAGGTAAAACTATAAAGCAGTGTTAATTAATTGCAAATTGTGTAAAATATTTTGAAACCAGTGTGGCCTCCTGAGTTACTTGTGGATACGACAAAGTTTTACGTAATCTCTCTCTCTCTCTCTCTCTCACACACACAAACACACACACACACACACACACACACACACACACACACACACACACACACACACACACACACACTACTTTGCAAACATTAAGTAATTGGTTTTCCACACACCACTGGCAATTAATTTCTTTCGCCTAAATAAAGTTTAAAACAAATTAAATAAAAATAAGCATAAAGTAGGTTCAGTGTATGTAAATGCAGGCAAAAAAAAATTTAAGAGCGTAATTTTAAAGTGCCTTTCTTTTAAATTAAAATTAGGAAAAAAATTAGGAAATACAATGATACGTTGATACGTATAATTAATCTCAATCCTCCCCCCCCCCCCCCCTCACCTCACAAAAAAAAAATAATAAGTTTGTCAATAAGTTATATAAATTTTTATAAAAAAATTAGCATTTATAAATTAAGAATATTTATAATATTCTGTTTACACGATTGGGATAAAATGTGTTTTAACATTTTAAATCAAGTCCTTGTTTTTTTCTTTTTGTTTTTTTCTTGAAAAATATTGCAAATTTAGCATTGTATTAGTTTTCTATAGTAATATAATATTATTACTGTCGCGTGGATACAAAAAAAAAAAAAAAGAAAGAAAGAAAGAAAACGAAAACGAAAGAAAGAAAGAAAAAAGAAAAGTTCGTGACATCAAAATTTATGCTATACTGTACTATTGTATTTTTATGATACATATTAACATATTTAGCATAAATTTGTATTCTTTTTTCTAATTTATATCAATATTTATCATGCTATAATGACGTATAAATACAGCATAGATTACGTTATTTATTCTTTCCATGTGTATATTATTTATGTTTTTTTATTTAATAATTAATAAATTCATCCATTTGTTTATTTACTTCATATATATATATATATATATATATATATATATATATATATTATCGAAGAAGAAAAAGATGAGCGAGAGAGCATTACGTCTTCATTCAATATTTTCATATTTCTCAATATACCCGATGTTTATTTTCATATTTGCACAAACACATTAAACACTTCCACTTTTATATAAATTGCCTCCTATGTTTATATTTCGCTTCAATATTTTTATAACAATATATTTATATAGAATTAGCACTTAAGTATAATAACGCTGACACTGCACACGTGTTTGTATTATTTGCTTTTATTGAGAGTAAATATGAAGTATATATAGTGAAATATTAGTAAGTAAATATCCATGTTTGATGTTTGGTCTGTTCTTGTTTGCCTTCACCTCAATGTGTGATGGACAGGGTAAACAAAGCAATAATATTTCTATCAACATAAATATTGTATACTCATGTGTCAAGTGTGACCATTGGTCTCTTATATAAATATACTTTTTTTAGAAGAAAATATAATCTTTTATTTAGATTTTTATCTTTTACTTTTATCAAAGTGTTAGAGCTGTAAATTTTATACTTGCTAAAAATAATTTCGATTATTTTAAAGCTCTAAAAAAAATTGACTATTGATTATTTTCCAAACTAGGAATTGTATAAATATATAAGAGATTATTATTAGTATTAATTTTAGAAAGAGAAAGCGCCAATTTATAACTTTTTTTTTTCTTCAAATCAATTCAAAACATTAAAAATATCTAAATATTGTTATTAATTAGACGCAATAAAATTCTAAGTAAATTCTGTAAAAATAAAAGGTCATTTGTGTTCTGTCGGTCTGTCTGTCTACTATCTGTCTCTCTTTCTCTCTTAAAGTTGATTTAAACAATAAAATATTTGTCATAGATAGAAACTGTTTCTTTTTTCTTTTTTTTTTTTCCTTTTTTTTTTTTTTTTTTTTTTTCATATTTTTTTTTAAACTTAAACATATTGCTAAATTAGTGTCTTTGATATATAGACATTAAAAGTGTCAAAATTTTTAAATATTATCTCCAAATTTTTAGCATCTATATAGCTATTTTATTGTTGTAAATTTAAACCGATGAAAACTTAATTCATGCAGGCTATTTTCAGAAGGAAAAACAATAAAACTAATTGCTACTACATTGCGCCATACATATTGATAAATACTTACTATTTATGCTAGCTCAATGCAGCAACATTTATGCATGACATCTTAATTTATGCTATATTTTATAGTGATTATACTTCATAACAAAATAGTTAAAATATTCAGCATAAAAACTTACAAAATAACAGCATTAGTGCTCTACAATATAGCAATTGTTCAATTGTTGTTGTGAGTAACATATTTTATTTTTTCGTGCACGCTTTTTTTTTTTTTTTAATTTATTTATTTTTTCTATTATATTATATTGAAATATAATTAAAATTTCAAAAAAAATATATTACTAATTTTATTAAAATTTTATTTCAACAAAACAAAACTAACTGTATAGTATTTATAAATGATGTGGATATAGATTTTGCGTCATCAAATCATTAGAATTGTAAATGTTTTGAAAAACCTCATTTACGCTACGCAGTACGTATTTATCTAAACCTGGTTTTAATGTGAATATTTTAGTATTTATTTTAAATTACATAAAGAAAAAGAGAGATTTAAGAGCTTTCAAATAAATTATGTAAAATTTAATACAAGAACGTAATTTAAAATTAATGAAAATTATGTCTAGACCGAACGCGTTTTTACTTAAATTTATTAAATTTACTTTTTTTTTTTTTTTTTTTTTTTTACCAAACGTATAGAAAAGTTACGATGACGTTATCGGGAAAAAATACACTCTTCGTTTCAGAGATAGACATCTACATTATATACTTATATTATATAAGTATATAGATGCTTATATGGTTTCAAAGATAGTAGGTTTAATTTTAAAAAGTAAAATACTAAAGAAAGTGCAAAATAACGTAAAGCTTTTATTATAATTAAAATTCTAGGATAATAGAGAAAATTCTACAATGGATTTTCAATTTTATGAAATTTAGAAATTGTACGTTAGCTATATACAAAAGAGAGAAAAAATTATCCTTTCACAGAGTAAAAAAATTAGTAATAATAATTAAATTTTGTATGCGATCGTCCTTTGTTGTTATGAAAACAATGTGCAGAAATTAAAATTAAAAAAAAAATTACTATATTTTTATTTTATTTATTATTTTTATTTTTCATACTAAACTAGTCTGCATTGGTCTACTTCTGCTAAATTTTACGTAAAACTCAAACATCCAACAGAATATATTAAAAAAAAGGGGAATTTTTTTTTTGAACGGTTCTCGATATATTGTAAAATTAATTAAATCTACTGTATAATTAAACTTTGTCATCTATTTTATTAATTTATTCACATATAATTTTTGTTATTATTTTGTTACATTAAAATTTCAACAGTAGTGACTTATTCAAATCAGGAATTCTTGACTATCGCATTACAAATAATAATAATAATGCATGTTTAATTTGCGCCAATATTTTGCAGTTATATAGTATATTTAAAAAAAATTACTATTTTATTCTAAATTAATAACAAATTGTCATAAAGTAGATTTCAATTATTTCATAACTCATTTTTATTTTAATTTACTAATTACATAAATTAAATACGTATAGATTACAATCAAATCAAACCACAGTATATGTTCCTTGAGTATATACAAGATGATTTAGTATACTGCATAGATATAGATATCATCTTATTATTATTTATCACATTACCATATACCAACTGTATATAATTATAATGTTTCATAGAACGTAATGAGGTGTATATCAGATGTATCGTATAATTTACTTATCTCATTGTGACACTATATAGAGTTAATTAGTACGGAGCTGTAGCTGGGATTACATCTCACAAACTTAGGTGTCCAGTTAGTGTCACTATAGTAAAGCACAATATCATGTCGAACCATTACACATCTACCTCGTCATTGTGACCTATTATATACACTGTAAAAAATAAAAGTTGAAAAACGTGTACACAGTTTTGCAATGCTTTAAGTATTGTATACAGTAAATAGTTATGACGTCACTTAACGTTGAAATTTGAATAATAAAATCGTTAGTTACTTCACAAGCGTTGGGACCAAATAAAAATAATGTAAATTTGCAACGGCAAAGTTTAACAATTATTCTATTGTCATTCTAACGCTTGTGACGTCACTAACGTTTTTATCGTTAGATTGTTACCGTTTAGTGATGTCATAACCGTTGATTCCACAATACTTAAAGCATTGCAAAACTGTGTACAAGCTTTTGAACGACTATTTTAGAGCGATATATATATATATATATATATATATATTACATACACACACACAGGGTGCCCAAAAAGTCTTTTGTGTGTCTAAATGCATATATAAAACTATGAAAAACCTTCAAAATATACACTTTTCGTACATCAAATTAAAGTCCTTCATATATATTTTTTTTAAATGCAACCATATAAAAAAAAATCGATCAAATATGCCCTGATAACTCTTGATTTTAAAATGACACGATGCTAACATGATATCACATTGGTTGAAATTGAAAATGATAAAAGTTTAACACAAACCACCATGCTTGCACAAGTATCCTTGTGTATATGCAAATAGTCGGTCACATATAGCAAGCGGGTTGTATACTTTGTAGGATAGTTTGCTTTAGTTACTATGTGTTAGTTCGTTCGTTCATTTATTCGTTCATTCATTCATTCACTCATTCATTCATTCATTCATTCATTCATTCATTCATTCATTCATTCATTCATTCATTCATTCATTCATTCATTCATTCATTCATTCATTCATTCATTCGTTTATTTGTTTATTTATTCAATTATTTATATATTTATTTACTATTTTTTTATTCATTCATTATATTCTTATTTCTATGTTATTAAGAAAAATCTCATCACTTTTTGAAACATTTATAAAATTTCTAAAAAATTAAAAAAATAAAAAAATCTCTTGAAAAGCACATTATTTGTGTTTTAATTTAAAGCTTCTTAAAATAAAGCAGGAAAATGTTTTCTAAAATTTTACTTTGGTTTTCTTTGCTTGAATAGCATTTCGTTTGTTCTTAATTACATGTTAATGTCTCTTGCAAAAGATAAACCTTAGAAATAATTTACCTTTATAAAAATGTTAAATAGCATTATTAAAAACATTCATTCAAAACCATGATTTTAATTAAAATTTTACTTTTTATGTATATATATATATATATATATATATATATATATATATATATATATATATATATATATATACATTAAAACATTTAAACGAAATATAATTATATTTACATAGAATTATTCAACGCGGCATAAGTTGCGTATTTGATTTTGCACAAAAAAATAATCGCTGAAAAGCTTTTACAGTTTTGTAATGATTTATGTTTTGGGAAAATAACGGTTAAGACATCCCTAAACGTTGAGAATCTAACGATAAAGCATAAATTGCGTCACAAGCGTTAGAATCACAATATATGTAATGAACGTTAAACTTTGCCGTTGCAAATATATATATTTGCAATACGGTCTCAACGCTTGTGACGTCACAAACGTTCTTATCGTTAAAATTTGAACGTTTAGTGACGTCATAACTGTTAGCTCTACAACACTTAAAGGCATTGAACACCTTGGACTAAAAACTTGCCTAATATCCTAACAAATACGTAAATATCAACTTTGATTTAGCCGGAGCCATTTATTTCTAATTTATATTCCACTCACAAAATGCCAACTGCGGGTTTATGACTTAACAGCTCACTAGTCCACGTGCGCGGAATCAGGCGAGCTGTGACGTCATAAACCCTTAGCTGCTTTTTTGTGAGTGGAAAAAAAAATCAATGACTCCGGCCAAATCAACGTTGATATTTAGGTTTTTTAGGATATTAGACGTGTTTTTTTTTATTCAAGGTGTTGTACGCCTTTAAATAAAGCATTGCAAAACTGTGCACAACTTTTTCAACGATTATTTTTTTATAGTGAACGTCTTAATTTAACTACATTGTTCCAACTTTGTTTATCCGTGGACGTACGTATCACTTAACGTTACATGTGAGCAAATACTAATCGCTTTCATATATCTTGTACCAAACAATGTTCGTTCATGCGTTCTCCACATTATTGATCATCAGTATGACAGTTAAATCTGTAAGAGAAATGATGGAAGGTGACAGGTGTATTCATGTCTCCGGTCAGTTCTAATCCATAGCACTGATCAGATAAACAAGGCAAAGGTATTGTTAACCAATCAAATATTTCTGTATTAAATCACACGTTGTTTGGATTACCACACTAAAAATTTTCGTTAGCAATAAACGTAATAAGTGTTTTTTTAACGGTTATACGTGTTGATATTTAAAGTTTCAAAAATCTAAACTCTTATTGTATTGCAAACTCAACGCTTAAGTACGATTTCACTTTAAACGTTGATATATTAGCATAAATAGAGTTGATAAAAAATGTCAATTTTCAACGGTATAAACGTTGTTCTCCATCTAATTTGAAAAAATATAAAAACTTATTTTACACAATTTCCATTGTTCTATGCGAAAAATTAAAAAATGCATCGGACAAAAATAAAGACTTATTAATTATGCTAGCTCATTTTGCAGCTCAAATTATTCAAAAAATGTAAATAATAATCTCTGCTATACTGCATAATAAATTATGTTATATTTTTGTGCAGCAAAAATATTTATGTGTTTTTAATTTACGTACAAGTTAGCATAATTTATGCTATTAACCCCCGTAAGCTGCGACGCTAACTAACTAGTTAAACCGTAGTTAAGTTGTTATTTTGATTGTTGCAACAATTAAAAAAAGATAACTAAGGTTTAACTAGAGGTTGCAGCTTACAGCCCATAGTGACATAATTTCAGCATAAATTACGCTTTTTTTTCTCAGTCAAGAGCTTGTTTTCAATATAAAATTGTGAGCCAAAAGGTTTTACTTTTGGTTTATTATGAACATACATATAATATTTCACCACTACCGTTTCCTTACTTTCATGCTTTTTTTTTTCTACCGTAAAAAAGATACAAATTTAATAATACCGTAAATCTTTAATAAAACTACCGCATATTTTTATTACTTACATCTCTCTCTCTCTCTCTCTCTCTCTCTCTCTCTCTCTCTCTCTCTCTCTCTCTCTCTCTCTCTCTCTCTCTCTCTCTCTTTCTCTCTCTCTCTCTCTACCATAGATAACCATATACAGTAATGTATAATTGATGATATATTACGCCATGTATATAATATGAACTATATAACTAAATTATAAAATACACATTTTACCATTATTAGCAATACATTATACTCCAATCGAAGCTTTGAGAAACTCTGTAGGGTCAAATCTCTATCTATATATCATACTAAACTGCTTTCCATGTCATGAAAAACTGGCGTGTACTTATATTAACGTTATTTACATTAATCTAAATTTTTAACAATTACTGAATGATAGTTATTATTTTTTTGAAATAGTTTAATGTAAGAGTTTGTCTATAATATATTGTAAATGTAAAATGTAACAAAATTATAAAATAAAAATATACTCGTCTTTATTCAAATATATAATATATATTTTTTTATAAATACAATGCTTCATACTGCCGATGACGTAGCACCAATCAGAGGCGCACTAGAAATATGCGGGACCCCTTATTTAATATTATGCTTATGGAGATTTTTTTATCTTCGATTTTTAAGCAAACTACTGCACTGATTCCAGAAAAAAAAATTAATGTGGGATACTACTAGGCACATTTTAACGTGTTTTAAGCCGTAACTTTTTTTCCCCCATCGTATGTTAAAAGCATTGAAAAGTAATGTTTAATTATGTACTATTATAAAAGAAGTATTTACGCCGTATACAAAGTATATAATCTTTGTCTAAAAGTTATAGTACGAACATTTATATATTTGTGTTAATTAATAATTAATTTTACTGGTCATTGAAAGTAACTTATAAAGTATAATTATGCGCATGACGTCATACTGAATGAACTTTCACGCCATACTGAAGCAAAGAATAATATAATTCAGCATAGGACAAAAAATTGTTTTTGGCTATTTTCTTTAGAAAATTAGTTTTTTTTTTTCTTCTCGCATATTTAAAAAACTAATTCAACCTATTAACAGCAAAAAATATAGCTAATAATTATTAAACTGGCAAAATTACTCATTTTTCCCATGTTATAGAGTGCTCACTTATGGCGTCAACTTTTATATAAATGCAACCACCCTATAGTGATTTTTTTTTTTTTTTTTAATTTTCGTAGTTCTCTTCACATTAGAAACAAGTATAAAATGTATTTGGAAGCGAAGCAGATTTTATTTCCCATAATATAAACAAAGGTAGTTTTTATGAAAGTCACTGAGATTTATTGTATATACAGTATACGGCGTAAAGCGAGTATTATGAGTTTTAATTAAAATTATTATTTTAGTAGATAAAAACCTTTTTATATCTTCAACTAACTTTTTATTGTGCTTTTAAGAAAAAATTAAAATAGTTTTCTATTTTTCTTTTTTAATGTTTAATGGTTTTATAATGTATATAAGCTTTCTAAATTTTTAAGTAAAATTAAATTATGAAAAGTTAAAATAAATTTTCCTCTTTTATGCAAATTTTAAGTCGAAATCTTTGTGGAGTAAATTGCTTTATTAACTAATAGCCTGGGGACTTATGCACTTGCTATAAAATACTTATAGCAGTTTTACATGGAGTGCTTTGTTTTCCTTATATGATTTTTAGTCTTGGATCTTGGTGAGAAAATTTTTTCTATTCAAATAGTCGCGTCAAATGTTTGAATGTTATTCTTATCAATGTAGCCATGGCTTTAATGTTCATAAGCTTTTTTTTATTTTATTTTATTTTTTTTCCCTTCTTTAAACTATGAAAAAATGAGGATCAACTAATGCTTTTTAACTGAAATTGCGCAATTTCTTAAGCAAGAAAACAGGCTTTACGAACAGCATTGATAAGGTAGCAAACAACGATTTTACAGGTACGATAGGACACGTTAATATCGATTATCAATTTTTTGGCGTAATTCCCTATCTTTTAACATTGATCAAATGACACGTGAAATTTCAAAAAAGTTGTTCTTGTCCTATCTTACTTGTAGAATCGTTGGTAGCAAAAACGCATTTCGTTTGACCCTTGGCAATTTTTATGTATTCATATCCCCCTTTTATTATTATTATTATTTTACGTTTTAAAGCAAAAAAATATATATATTCAAGTTTATTTATACCTCTTAAAAAAAAAAAAAAAAAAACGGAAGTGGTTGATTGCGGTTGAAATAATAAAAGATGCATGGAATTCGTTATCACTTCTTTCATTGTATTGTTGAGTTGTGTGTTGAGTTTCAATAGTATAAAAAACATCTTGGTTGAGTGTAAAAATTGAAGAAGAGAGAGAGAGAGAGAGAGAGAGAGAGAGAGAGAGAGAGAGAGAGAGAGAGAGAGAGAGAGAGAGAGAGAGAGAGAGAGAGAGAGAAGGAGAAGAAAGTTGCTAAGTAAAAAGTTTGAGTGATTGGGTATAATTATGATTGATATTTTCTTCTATGTTATTTGGAGAACATATATTTAGTTACTCTTGCCAAAACTCTAAAACAAAATATATTGCAAGCAATTTTTTGATGTAAAAAGTGTAAAAGTAACAACTATATCGTCACTATATTGGCGATGAATTCAAAGTTGAAAAACGTTAATAACGTACCAAAATTTTGCTAACTTAAATGTTGATTGCCTTGTAATTCTAATAATTGTGACGTTATTTTATGTTTTTTATCATTAGATTGTCAACGCTTGTTGTATTGAAATGATAACCGTAATTATGTATAAATAATATTGAAAAACTGCACGGAAATAATAATAAATTGCGTAATTTATGCATAAATAGTGCTAAATTAGAAAAGCATAAATAATTTTACTGTAACAAAATATGCTTTGTAACATATAAAGTATAGCAGAAATTACGTTGAAGAAGAAAAAAAGGTTCTAAAAATAAGCTACCTAAATTATTTTATTACACGTTTTTTTTTTTTTTGTTTTTTTTTTCGATATTTTTAACAAAAACAATTTGAGAGTGAATACTCTTTGATATAACAGGTTGCGATTGAGACATGACACATTGATGTGTTGAATATCTATCAGCCTTAGGTTATTGGAATGTTGTGTAGCTCATTAGCATAGAACAAATCGTGGAATAATGATTTCTCTCTCTCTCTCTCTCTCTCTCTCTCTCTCTCTCTCTCTCTCTCTCTCTCTCTCTCTATCTCTATCTCCTACTTCAAACAGTTTGAACACATTTTCTATATCCGCTAAACATTACTGTAAAATACACCAATCGAAGCAAAATATAAATAAATCCTTTTTTATAGTCTTATTTGCATCTTCAGTATTTCATTTGATTTATACTGTTAGTAGAAAAAAAAAATATTGATAATAATAATTTGAGAAATATATGAATAAATGCATGTTATTGAGGAAATTATTATACATTTTAGAGAACAATTTTAGTAACATATATTACAGTACAGGTTCATCTTAACTATGGATTAGTTATTTATTAATGTAGTACACACACACACACACACACACACACACACACACACACACACACACACACACACACACACACACACACACACACACACACACACACACACACACACACACACACACATATATATATATATATATATATATATATATATATATATATATATATATATATATAATATATAATTATATAATACTAATTTCAGGTTAATCTTTCTTTGCTCCAACAGAAATTGAGCACCTACACTATAGCATTTTTTTTCTTTCTTTTTAGAAGAGATATAAAGAGAAAAACACATATATTATACGTAGTGTGTGTGTTTGTGTGTGAGGGAGAGAGAGAGAGAGAGAGAGAGAGAGAGAGAGAGAGAGAGAGAGAGAGAGAGAGAGAGAGAGGAGAGAGAGAGAGAGAGAGAGAGAGAAGACGGAAGGTACAAATTAGTATAAAAAAATTGGCACGCTCTTACTTGGCAGATATTCAGACAGACAAATTCTTTAATAATTATAACTAGTATGTTTTGTTAGCAAGGTTCGACTGACTTCCTGTTCGTATCTTCATATTTACTTGTCAACTCATTATAAAATGTCAACTTATGTGACGACGAACTGATGATTATAACTCTAAATTTAACTAGACTGCGTTAACAAAATAATATAATATTCAAATATCCTTACACTCTAAATAAAAAAAAAATAATAATAATAAAAAAGCGCTGCAAAGCTTGTACACAGTTTTACAATGCTTTAAGTATTGTAGAATTAACATTTCTGACGTCACTAAGCGTTGAAATTTGAACCATAAAAACATTAGTGACGTCATATGCGTTGAGACAATGTTTGTTTGTTTTTTGTTTTTGTTTTTTAGATTTGCAACGGCCAAGGTTAACGTTTATTCCATTGTAATTCTAACCCTTGTGACGCACATTTCCGTTTGTAATGTTAATTTGTCAATGTTTAGTGACGTCATAACCGTTGATTACAAAATACTTAAAGCATTACAAAACTATATACAGACATTTTTCTTTAAAATGAATTTCTATTGACTTATGGCCATTCAATGCAATCAGAGGAAGATTTCAGTTGACGCAAAATTCTAGATATCTAAATACATATTATTCCCATATAAAAATTCATTTTTAAGTAAAATGACCGCACAAGCTTTTTAACGTATTTATTTTTTTATTGTGTTAGTTGTTATTTCTATTTTTTTATCTAAATATTGCCATTGATTTTCAATTAATGGAGCAATAAATACTTTAATAATTAATGAAAAAATTGAATTGAATACGGCAGGAAAAAGGGAATGCAATGTATGTACAGTACACAGTGATGTCATAAAACATTGTGGAACGCAAATCCCTCATTTAATTAGTATACGTTTCCCCATGAAAATAATTTGTTTATTAAATAATATAATAGGGCCGAGGTATTATCAACTGGATCAAATATTTACATTTTTTATAATCAAATTATCTTTTACTTTTATATTAAATTACTAAAAATAAAAAAATATATAAAGAAAAACATAGATAATAATCAAGGTTTATTATAAACCTTGGATAATAATATATAGTTATAAATAAAAGTCCAGATCCTCGGTAAATACATTATTTTGGCTCATCACCATGGCACGAATAAATTTCGTAATTTTTGCTACTTTTTATGTCAGTATAGCATAAATAATGCTAAGTAAAACAGCAAAAATAATTATACTGTCAAATATAATATTTATGATATGTAACGGCTATTATGAAGTATAGCATAGATTATGCTGTATAAATATTATTAAATATATTATACTGAACAAATTGTGCCGTTTTTTTTTTCTATTGTTTGCGTGTGTGTATTGCTAGTATTATTTGTATATCGCTACTAGAAGTATAAAATTAATTAATTTCATCCAGTCAAGAACTAAAGTAAGAATAAGAATAATTACCGTATACCAAGAGAGCAGGTGGCCGGCTGATATTTCATAAACTGAACAATCGTGAAATATAAAATCAACACGAAGTAAAGATGAAATATATTACTTAAAGGCGTAGAACACCTTGAAAAAAAAGTTGCGTAATATCCTAACAAACCTTAAAATCAACGTTGATTTGGCCGGAGTAATTTATTTCTAATTTATTTTCCATTCACAAAGTGCCACTGGCGGTCACTGACGTCACAGCTCTACGGTTTACGCGCGCGTAAAACAAGCAAGCTGTGACATCAGTGACCGGCAGTGGCGTTTTGTGAATGGAAAATAAATCAGAAATAAATGACTCCGGCCAAATCAACGTTGATTTTCAGGTTTGTTAAGATATTACGCAACTTTTTTGTTCAAGGTGTTCTACGCCTTTAAAAGTTTACTCCTGTCAAAATAATGCAAACACGATCAAACATGGAAGTTATTAGATATACTATATAAATTTAAATTTTCACATTTATATGAAAATTCAAACTTCAGTGCCAACTTTTAAAATCAAGTTTATATAGATATTAAATTATTTTTAAAAAATTGAAAATATTATTAAAACTTTTTTTGTAGAATTTTTTTTTCTTAAGTTCATTTAATTTTTTTTGAAAATGTATTTGTTCTGCTTGATTTAAATAACATAGCAAGAATTACAGTGAAAATAAAAAAGTTCCTATTTTGACTATTTTCGTTCCAAGTCGGTCCCCTGCTTAAAGAAATAGACTGCAGAGAAAAACATAAGCCTTTATATCACAAAACACTTGATGGGACTTACATAAATAACTTTAGTTTGTCTCAAAACCCAGCAGTAGCCCCGTAGCAGTGACAAGAAAATTCGATTTATGCAACCCGCACAACATTTTCATACTAATTTTTGCATGCGTCATAAACATGAATTTTTTCGCAAATTGCATATACTTTACAGTTTTTTTCACGCTCTCTTGTGGGGCTACATTAACATTCTGGTAAAAAAATTATCACCAGTTTTGAAGGTCCCATACTGTGTTTATTCATTAAAAAGTGAATGTTGTTTTATGTGGTCTATGGCCTTAAACCTTAAATATATATCTGAATGAAAGCACTATTTCAACGTTTCATGTCGTTATTATTTGTAATTTTACAAAAATAAATATGTAAAATTTGATTGATGATGATGATGCAAATATTAGTTTAGGTATTTTATATATAAAGTTGAAAGGTGTAAAAAGTTCTATTAAAACTTTTAACTTGCTCTATTTTTAAACAAACATTTAGTATAATGGAAAAAAAAAGTTGAAAATTATTAAAAATAGCAAACAATAAAAACTTTAATCATGTTTGTGTATATAAATTAACAACTTCAGTTACTTAACTATGTTATTAATTAGCAAAGAGTAGTTAATTAAAATTAGAATTTATTGAAGGATAAATATTACAAAGTAATATGGTGCGATTAACTTTTTTTTTTTTTCTTTTTTTTTTTACAACAAAATGTTTAGATATTTACAATTTTATTTTTCAAACATTTTATCACATTTTTATACATGGCTGACTTTTCATAGAAATTTAATTTTACTTGTCAATTTTTAACATTTAATAACCACAGTGAACGAGAGAGAGAGAGAGAGAGATAGCAGGTTTTTGTGGTAAATATTTTTAGTTTTTTTCACAAGAAAAAAAGGTTAAAAGCTTTAAACCATCATTTTTCATAATATGGAAAATGATTAATTATAAAATGAATTAAAATCCAAAGAAAGAGAAACTAAAAATATAAAGAAGTTAATATGAGATAAAAATGAATAGCTACATGATCATGAAAGATGAAAACATCGTAAAAAAATATTACTTGAGGCGTGGAATCAGCTCTACTTTGGGATTTCACTAAGAAGTTGTAAAGAAAAAAAAATCTGGGGAATCATCAAATTATATATATTTTTAAATTTTATTACCTAAAGAACCCATATTAATTTTAATTGTTTCATTATTTATTATTATAATATTGAACTGTATTTATTCCTTTCTTTCTTTCTTTCTTTTTTTTTTTTTTTTTTTTTTCTTCTTTTCCTTTTTTTTTTAAAAGTTCGAATTTTTCAATAAACATGAAACCCATATTTCTTTCATCTTACAAGATTTGTTTTTTCTTTCGTCAAATTTATTCCACAGAAAGTTTTGATGAAAGGAGAAATACTCTGTTTATTTGCTCTGGGACTTGGCTTGTTAGTTTAACTCTCCCATGTACAAAGTTGGCTAACTCTTTTACTTTGGTAAACTTAAAATTGAGTTTTCAACAAATATACAAATAAATAAATAAATATATAAATAAATAAAATTCAAAGTAAAAGTAGAGCAAAAGTATGAAATAATTACTTAACTAATTAAATATATCTTTCTTCAAGATGTAAATGTCATCATAGATACGAAGAAAATTGTTGTAAAAAAACAACAACTTTTTTTCTTTCAAAAGAGAGAGAGAGAGAAGAAAAAAAAAGAGGGCAAGTTTATTAAAAAAACAAAACAAAAAAACAAACAATTCCTGAATCAGAACGAATGAGACGTCCTGAATCAATACGTTCTCTAATTTTAGTACTTTTTATACTTAATTAAGTATTATTAATTAATATTTTAAAGTCGCAAAATGACGTCATGGTCGGTAACTCTTTCCTATGCCCACATGCGTAAATTACAGTGGTCGCGTCGTCCTTTTTCAATTCTCAAAAATTAATTCAAAATACTTAATGAAATTAAAAATTAGACATTCCTATATCAATTTATTCACAACAATATCCGTTTTTAGAATATGAAATAAAATTACCGTCTTAAAAAATTAGTCTCCCTTTATCATTCAAGAATTGGTTTCTACTACCTTTACGATTTTTTTTTTAATATAACTATTATAAGATGTATGTAATTATGATTAGTATTATACAAAAGATACATATGGGTTCTCTGTAATTAAAGTATACTAGAATAAAGATATACTCTGTACCACATTTCACTAGAAGACAGTACACATATATTGATGGTAGTGAGTTAATATTCACTTTCACAGAGTAAAATTTTTAAATTGATCGCTATAGCCTTGAATTTTGTATATAATTTTAGATACTCTCTCTGCATGATTTATATTTTATACTCATAAATGTTTAGTGACTAAACTACTAGCCTCTACTATTACGTTTTTTTAGTGCAGAAAATCCAGGACAAAATATATAAACTAGTTAGCAACATAGACAGAACATTAAGTTTTGCATTCTTAACAACAATGCAAATCTCCGTAACAATGCGGAAAGTTTTCAACATATACATAGTTTGACTCAGGTTTTGAGTTAATAACAACCATATATGCAAGTAATATGTTAACTTTTTAATACGAAAACTTAAAAATTACTTCAAGCGTATAAAATATTATATTTGAAAACTTTTTGTTATAATATAAGATGGAAAAGTTCTACAGACATAATATAATTTTATATTAGAAAATACAATAAAGAGTTACACACTTATATATAACATTATATTATACGTAATAATGTATATAATTTATACTGCATTTATTTCATTATAGCAAAAATTATTTACTAACTTTAAACTACGAAAATAATATTGCTATATAATAATAATTAATGGCTTTTATTGGACGAAATCAGGCATACACCTCTCAATTTAACCCAACTATTTTACAGTACAGTCATTTACAATAAATAGTTAGAAATGTTTGACATGTAATGTTAAATATGATTAAAAAAAAATTATATTAGTAATAATTTTAATTAATATTATTTAATTTATTAACACGAAAATTTAATTAGAAAATATATGCTATATGCTTTACATACATTTATGCTATAACATAGTTTTTATGACAGCTATAATAGATTATGTTGTATTGAACACATTGTACTTGGTATGGTAAATTATATTACAAAAATGTAATATCTTCTTATTTGTTGATTAATTTATTATTTATTTTTTACCATTAGTAATCCTCATTATTTATGCATTGTGCATGGAAGAGAAATTATCACACGCGTCGGTAACTTTTTTTTTCCTTCCGGGACTTGTAATAAAAAAATAATTAAAATTTCAGAGAGAGAGAGAGAGAGAGAGAGAGAGAGAGAGAGAGAGAGAGAGAGAGAGAGAGAGAGAGAGAGAGAGAGAGAGAGAGAGAGAGAGAGAGAGAGAGAGAGAGAGAGAGATCAAAAAGCCTCTCACTACTCTCGGAGGATGAACATCAATACACAAGTTTCCATGGTGATAGAGTGCGGAGAAAATAAACAACTTTGAAACCATAATCCCCTTATGGCAAAAATGGTCAGATAAAAACCTAATAAATTGCTTTTTCAGGCTAGAGACGCAAGCAAAAATATATTGCCGTATATAAAATATTAATTTATTTGAAATTAACAATTAAATATATCAATACGTACTTACAGTTAGTTGTTATATAATAATATATATATATATATATATATATTAAAGACCTGAAATTTGGAACACCTGTGATGATGATTTTGATCGACGTATGCCAGGAGTTCCATTCTAATGTGAATTGAAATGTTAGTTTAATTTTGTTTTTTTATATGGAAGAGTCCCTAAATTTTAATTTTGATTATGTAAATTGTGAAGTAAAAAATGATTTAAATGATATTTTTATTGATAAGAAAAAGAAAAATAATAATGTTATTATTGTTCATCAAAACATACGTTCTATAAGAAAAAATTTTAATAATTTTTTAGCTTATGTTAATAAAAATGTTGAGAATATTGATATTATTGTGTTGACTGAAATTTATATTTTTGATCATGAAATAAAGGTTTATAATTTAATTAATTTTGATAAATTTGTAAAAAGTAGAGAAGAAAATAAAGGTGGTGGTGTTTTAGTGTTTGTAAATAAGAAATTTGATGCTAAAATTATTGATATAAAATTTATTAATGCGGAGGTTTTAAGTCTAAAGTTGAATAATAATTTAATGCTGTATAATATTTATAGACCTCCAGGTTCTAACAAACTTTTATTCATAAAAGAATTAAAAGAGTGTATTTTAAAAAATAATGAAAGTAATTGTGTGATTTTAGGTGATATAAATTTAAATTTGTTAGATCAAAATGATAATATTGTACAAAAATATGAAAATAAAATGGCAAAATATGGTTATCTAAAAATTGTTAATGATGTTACAAGGGAGGAATGTACAATACTAGGAAATTATTCAGCTACTTGTATTGATCATATTTTTGTTAAATTAAATAATTTGTTTGAAATTGATAATAGTTTTATAATTAAAAGTAAAATCACCGATCATTATATGACTGGTTGTATATTGAGTACTAATTTAATTAATAATAATTGTAATGAAAAAGTAAAAATTAAAAATTTAAAAAAATTCAGAAATATGATTTGTAATTATGATTGGAGTATATGTAATAATATTAATTGTCCAAATGAATTATATAATCATATTGTAACAGTTTTTCGAAATATAAGTGATAAATGTGAAAGTGAAAAATTATTAAATAGCAAGAATAGAAGATTAAATAATGTGTGGTGTACTGATGAAATAAAATTTCTTATGAAAGATAGAGACAAATATTTTCAAAAATTTAAAAACTCATTACATATGCCTGAATATAGAATTAGATATAAAAAATTAAGAAACAAAATAAATTTTTTAATAAATAAAGAAAAAAATAATTATTATCATTCTAAATTTGTTGAAATTGCTGGTGATATAAGAAAATCTTGGTGTTTTATTAATCAAATATTAGGGAAAGAAAATCTTAATATTGATAATATTATTATTAAATATATGTCTGATGTAAGTTCTATCAAAGATATTGCTAATAATTTTGTAAATCATTTTGTAAATTCAATTGAAGATGTAAAGATTAATTGTAATTTAATATTAAGTGAAAATTCGCTTAAATTTAATAGTAATTTACAATCAATGTATCTACCAAAATTAAATGAGAAACGAGCAGTTTATATTATTAATTTATTAAGTAAGAAAAAAGGACCAGGTCATGATAATATAGGTGTTCAGGATATTTTATTTGGTGGCGAATCATTAATTCAATATTTAATAAGATTAACAAATATGTGTATTGAAAGCTCAGTATATCCTGATAATCTAAAATTGTCATTGATAAGGCCAATTTATAAAGGTGGGGATCATAAACTATATAATAATTTTAGACCAGTTGCTGTATCTGCTTTTGTTGATAAATTTATACAAAAACATATTGAATTATTATTGTCTGATTATTTAGAAGAATTCAATATTATAAATAAAAATCAATATGCCTATCAAAAAAAAAAGGGTACAGCAAAATGTCTATATGATGTTTCCAATTTTATAAATGAAGAATTAGAAAAAGGGCATCATGTTCTTTGTTTATTTGTTGATTATTCCAAAGCATTTGACACTATAGACCATGACTTATTGTTAAAAGATTTAGAAGAAATTGGAATACGAGGACCAACATTAATGTTAATTGCGAATATTATAAAAAATAGACAAGTTGCTGTCAAAATTAAAAATATTGTAAGTGAAATTAAAATAATAAAATGCGGTATAATACAAGGAGGGGTCTTAAGTGCTAAATTCTTTATAATTTATGTTAACAAAATTTTTAATTTACTAAAATATTGTAAAGCAAAAATGTTTGCCGATGATTTACTTATGATAGCGGCTCATAGTAACTTTGAAGTTGCAAATAAAATGTTACAAAATGATTTTGATTCAGTTTTGGAATGGTCGCATGATAGGAAAATATTAATTAATAGGAAAAAAACAAAAGTTATGCACATTTTTAATAAGTATACATATACTATGCAAAATATTCAATTAAGAGCTCATACTAATAAGTGTTTACATAATTTTACTTTAAATTGTAATTGTGAGTTTGTAGAACAAGTAAATAATTATAATTACTTAGGAGCTATTATTGATCAAACATTTGATTGGGATTTGCATATTATGCAACTGTTAAATAAATTGAGATCTGCAAATTTTAAATTAAAAACAGTAAGATCATATGTGAATGAACAGACGATGAGACAATTATATTTTTCTTTTGTACATCCACATATATTATACGGTTTATTATCTTATGGTTGTACTAAATCAGGTAAATTATGGGAATTGAAAAAAATGCAAATAAGAATATTAAAAATTTTAAAAAAAGGAAATAAGCTAAAAAGTGATCTTGAATATTTTAAGTACTTTAAGATATTGCCAATAGAAGAAATGTTTAAATGTTCTTTTATTTGTGAAAATTATTTTGAAAATTCTCATGGTATACCGAGAACTCATATTTATAGTACCAGAACAGCAGTGACCAATCCTTTATTTGTACCAAAAATTGTAAATAGATTCACTGAAAGGACAAAAAAAATTTTACTTCCTAAATTATGGAATCAAATTCCATCAGAATTAAAAAGTTTTGCAAATAAAAATGAAACGAAATTTAATATGAAAAAATTCTTTCTTGATAATTTATAAAATGTTGAACAATTTTTTGCTGTTTGTATTGATTAATGATGATTAATTTTTGCTTCTTGTATTATAAAAATACTTCTCTTAAATGAAAAAAAAAAAAAAAAAAAAAATGTTTTTGTGTAAATACGTACTTTATTTGCTTTTGAAATATATATAATAAAAAATATGTATATGTAGTAATATAATATAATAAGACACGATTGTGTAACAATAAATGAACCAACCGATAAGGCTATGCCTTGGTTGGACTTTGTATATTTGTGTGTTTGAAAAAAATAAAAAAAAAAAAAAAAAAAAAAAAAAATGTTAGTGTTTATCCGGGAAAAATAATTATTTAAGAAAAAGAGTTTGCAAAAATCTCTGATTTTATTTTGGCCAGGGTATATAAATATGCAAATTTTGCAAATCATCAATAAATTGTATTACAATTTTTATTAACATTTCTCTTCAAGTAAAAAGAAAAAAATATACATAAAAATGGTAGACAGTTAAAATTAATAGCGCCGAGTATTAATGTTTTCACTATTATACTTATAGAAAACTTCTCTTTTTTTTTTTTTTTTTTTTTTTTTTTTTTTTTTTTTTTTTTTTTTTTTGCTATTATATTTTATATTATAGATGTAACAATATGCTTGATGTCATTTTTTTTAAGCGCGTTTATCAAATGTCTGTAGTAAAAAAATCATATATTATATATATATATATATATATATATATATATATATATATATATATATATATATATATATATATATATATATTTATAAGTTGTTTTATAAATATTATAAAAGTAATTATTTTTTTTAATCTATCTCCTATTTTACCTTTAAATTTTTTTCGTGTCCTTTTTTAAAAGTTCGTCGTTCTGTAAAGTAAAGTAAATCTCAATAACAGTGATTGGCTGACCAACTGAATAAGACACATTCATTGGGCGGTTGATTTTTTTTTTTTTTTTTTTTTTTTTTTTTTTTGAGCTGATAAAAGTGAGTCGCATATTGAAACTGGAACTTTTTTTTTGGAAGTTTCTTTCATTCTTATCAAGTTCAAAGTTCTAAAAGAAGAAATAACAATGATTGACCACATGTATAAACGTATTAAACAGGTATAACAACGTCATAACCAGCTGTTTTTAACAAAGGAACATTTTCGAAGCTGGCTCATTATTTATGTGTAGTTTATAAAACGAGCTAAAAAAAATAAAAAAAAATGTTTATATATTATTTCATATATGTTTGTACTTTGTACTGTGAAAATATTATGTTAAATTTAGATGTATGTTTAACCTGCTTTCACCCAATAAAAGCCGTTAATTATTACTGTAAATAAATTGAAATAATATTGAACTTTAATTAATTAATGTAAATATATAATGAAGCTTTATAAATAGAAGCTTTAAAATATTATTAAAATTTCTTTATTGGAACATTATAAAACAGTAAAGCGTCATTAATTAATATTACTTGCAAATTTAATTGCAATTTTTTATTTATAAGAACTGAACTTTAAATATTAACTAAAACAAGTATTAAAAAGATTGTGAAAAAAATAAATAAATATAAGTATTACGTTCATATATATATATATATATATATATATATATATATATATATATCGATGTTGGGATGCAGAAATGCGACCGATGAGAAAAATCATGAGTAAAAACCTCATGATTTTTCTCATCGGTCGCATTTCTGCATCCCAACATCGATATATATATATATATATATATATATATATATATATATATATATATATATATATATATATATATATATATATATATATATATAGTTTTAGTTTATTGAAAATATTGTTGAAAAATATCGTTTCTATCATTGTGCTTGCATGATTTTTCTGCAAGGTATAGGTCTACATAGATCGAGTATCTCTTCAATATTATGAAGTTCCCTATAGGGTGTATGCGGATGACGTCATATTTATTGCGCTTTGAGGCCATACCTGAGTAGTGTATAACATTGCTCAGCATAGGACAAACTTCGTTAAGACAATTTTCTTTGGGAAATCGTTTAATTTTATGTTATTATTATTTTTCTCAACATACTTGAGATACTAATTCAACATATTTACAACATTCAAGCTCTCAAAAATATTGCATTGTGGTTTTAAAATAGCAAAATGATTTTTTTTCTATGTCACCCATGTTATTGAGTTATCCAACATGGCGGCGACTTTAACATGAATGCATAGACCCTATATATAAATAAATATATAATTAAAATAAAATTGTATATATTATAATAAAAATCTGATAAATAAAAATGTTGCAAGAGACATTTATTGGTTTTTAATTACATTTATTGATTTCTTAAATCAAATTTAATTAATCTAGAGCTTAATGGAAAAATGAAAGTCGCTGCTTCACGCTCTAATACACATCTTTGTATACTATAAGAATATTATAGATATTATTTCTTTCAGTATCAGCGTTTACTTTCTTCTGTTCTCTTTGGATAGCAAAACGTTTTTCTTTTTGTATCTTGCGTTGAAAAGGAAATGAATCTTTTATTTGTATTTGAATTAAAATTGGATATTCTTTTTTAAGTCTCTCTTTCTCTCTCTCTCTCTCTCTCTCTCTCTCTCTCTCTCTCTCTCTCTCTCTCTCTCTCTCTCTCTCTCTCTCTCTCTCTCTCTCTCTCTATCTCTCTCTCGCACTTTAAAAAATATTCTTTAAAAAGCCTGTACTCAGTTTTGCAATACTCGAAATATTGTAGAATTAACGGTTTTGACGTCAAGCGTTGGAATCACAATGGAGTAAACGTTAATTTAGCCGTTGAAAATCTACCTTTTTCGATTCAGTTCTAACGCTTTTATCCTCACTAACGTTTTTGTCGTTAAAATTTAAGCTGTCGTTAATTTGAATGGCCATCATAACCGTTCATCCCACAATACTGAAAGCATTCCAAAACTGTGTACAGGCTTTTTAAAGATTATTTTTAGAGTCTCTCTCTCTCTCTCTCTCTCTCTCTGTCTCTCTCTCGCACTTTAAAAAATATTCTTTAAAAAGCCTGTACTCAGTTTTGCAATGCTCGAAATATTGTAGAATTAACGGTTTTGACGTCAAGCGTTGGAATCACAATGGAGTAAACGTTAATTTAGCCGTTGAAAATCTACCTTTTTCGATTCAGTTCTAACGCTTTTATCCTCACTAACGTTTTTGTCGTTAAAATTTAAGCTGTCGTTAATTTGAATGGCCATCATAACCGTTCATCCCACAATACTGAAAGCATTCCAAAACTGTGTACAGGCTTTTTAAAGATTATTTTTAGAGTCTCTCTCTCTCTCTCTCTCTCTCTCTCTCTCTCTGTATCACTCACTCACTCACTCACTCACTCACTCACTCACTCACTCACTCACTCACTCACTCACTCACTCACTCACTCACTCACTCACTCACTCACTCACTCACTCACTCACTCACTCACTCACTCACTCACTCACTCACTCACTCACTCACTCACTCACTCACTCACTCACTCACTCACTCACTCACTCACTCACTCACTCACTCACTCACTCACTCACTCACTCACTCACTCACTCACTCACTCACTCACTCACTCAAAATAAATTGAAGTTAATATTCACCACAAGTTTTTGTTTTGTTACAAAAACAATAACAAAGCAAAAATTATTATGCAAGTTTATTTTGTTATTATTAATATCATTATTTATTCTATCATATGGTTTATTTTAATAATGTTTTAATGAAAATCAAATCTCTTTGACTACATCATGTTTTTACTCTAAACTGTTTTTATTTATCATTTTGTATACGTGAATGTTATTTGCTTTAATATGTATACAGTATGTATGTACTTTACATACAAAAAAACATATTTAAGTATTTAAAATGTAATTATAAATCAAATCCACTCGTTATTTCAACATTTATCAATTGATTATTTCAGTTTGTCAATCAAAGCATGTTCAAATCTATGCTTGGTAATTGATTTTTTTTAATTAATATAAATATTTTTATATTTGATAAATTCAAAAGCTTTTATATGCAGATTAAATTGAAATTAATATTAGAATATATATATATATATATATACTATATATATATATATATATATATATATATATATATTGTATAGCTTGCGAAATTCTATATAAATTTAATCAATGCGAGTTGTAAATTTAGCCATAATACATTGAAATTGATTGAATGGTATAGAAACAGAGGTTATTGGAACTGAAATGGATTATAGCGACATAAAATGTTACGGGTAAAATTAAAGCAATAGACCATACATAAAACAACATGTGCTTTTTAAAATGAATGAACACAAAATAGGATCTTCAAAACTGATGATAATTTTTACCAGAATGTTAATGTAGCCCCACGAGAGAGCGTAGAAAAACTGTAAAGTATGCTATTTGCGTGAAAGTTCATGTTTATGACGTCAGAAATATGCAAAAATAAATATGAAAATGTTGTGCTGGTTGCATAAATCGAATATTCTGATTACTGCTACGGAGCTATAGTTGGGATTTGAAATAAACTAATGTTATTTATGTAAATTCCATCAAGTGTTCTGTGATATAAATGTAATTGTTTTTCTCTGGTCTATTCCTTTAAGCATTAAAAATATAACGAGAAAATAACGTTTTTTTTTTTTTTTTTTTTTAATTTAATTTAACATATTTATTTTTGACTCCATTATAACGTATTTTTGTAAGATATTAACGTAAAAATTCTTTTACATTTTTGTCGCTTTTTATCCATTGAACTTATGATTTTTGTTTATATTCAATAATTTTTTATATACAAAAATTAATAGATGTTATAAAGTTTGATAGATATATATATCATAATATTCTTATCTATTATCTATAAAAGAGCCATTATTCTTTAAATAATAATAATAATAATTTGTAAAATTGTTGACATCTTTTTCCTTTGTTTTCTAAATAAATATTTTAATAATATTTTACAATATATTTATCATAATTACTTCAGTTGGAAATGTCTGTTGTTGTTTTTTCTTCTTTCTTTTAATAAAATTTATTGTTCACACGAAACGTAAAAGTTATGCATACGTCAACGCGCGTCAAATAACAAAAGTTGTAATAATGTAATCAAATGAAATTGTTTTTATTTTCAAAAACAATGTGAATAGGCTCCATCATCTGTTTGCATTGTACCAATTTTGTTTATCCCTTGACATACGTAATTTTTACGTTACATATAAGCAATATACACTTTAGGTGTAAATGGGTATAATAATTTTTAGATTACAAATTATGATGTGATATTATATAATTATGCAATCTTTTGGATCGCAATTTGATTGCCTATCAGGTTATGAAGTATTGTTGATTTATCTCTGATAACAATGAGGCATGCAAACTTTGTTTATTTTCCAACAATGTGTTCATATCAAAATTATCTATTGTTATTAAAACGTTGAAAATGTTTACTCAATTATTTGATGATAATCACTTTTTAATGTAGTATTTTAAATATTTATACATACATATTTTACTACATTATATATAGGTAAAAAAAAATAATAATAAAAAAAAACTCTTTCACCGAGTTTTAGATTTAACGAACGAACGAACGAACGAACGAACGAACGAACGAACGAACGAACGAACGAACGAACGAACGAACGAACGAACGAACGAACGAACGAACGAACGAACGAACGAACGAACGAACGAACGATAACGAACAAATTAATAATTAATACAATCGATTAGTCAATAATATAAATAAATAAATAATCTTTTAAAAAGTTAAAAAAAATTCTATTACCGTTGAAAAAGCGTACCGTATACTTTGCGAAATAACCGTGTACGGAACTTGTTTTCAAACTCACAAACAAAAAAAAGCCCCTTCCACTCTCCTAGCATGCTCATGCATCTCATTAACAAAGTATACATGCAGCTGACTTTGTGGGTCGTTGACTTTGATATTTTTCTTTACTAATAACTTATAGTAATATCGATCTCTATATTTTGTGATACTAATTTAGTTAGGTAGGTGTATGCGGGCTACGCCACATATTTTACTTTATACTTTCCCTCCCTGCATATGGACGATACCAAAACCTACGCTAACAAGGGGGCGTTGCTTGTTGTCATCTCATTATCTGTATCATCAGTTTGTATTTGTAGCGTGTACTCTTGTTGTCATTTGCATTACATTAGGAAATTTTCACAAATTTCTGTTTGTTTTTCCAGTCACAAAATAAAAGTAAATTTACGTATATGACTGTTTTGTGCTTAAAATTACTGTTACTAAATAAGTGCGCTTTGTCGCCATGTCTGTGTAAATATATTCATTTTTTACCATAAAGGAATAGACCAGAAGAAAATAAATAAAGCTATGACGTCAGTGACCGGCAGTGGCATTTTGTGAATGGAAAAAAAAAATAGAAATCAATGACTCCGGACAAATCAACGTTGATTTTCAGGTTTGTTAGGATATTACGCAACTTTTTTGCTACGCCTTTAAAACATTGTTAAACGATGTACAAGCTTTTCAACGAAAATTTCAAGTGTATGTGTAATTCTTCAGTTTTTTTATAACTATTTTTTTCTATACCAGTTAATAGCGCTGATTTTTCTACTTCTAAAGTGGGATACTTTGTTGGTTTAAGAAGTAATGGATAGCAAATAGACAAACAGACTTTTTTTAATATAATGCTAGAAAATCCACTCTGAGGTCATAAAACAACTTTTTTCCTCTATAAATTTCAATCTGCAATTTCAATCTTGTTCTGTGTTTGTGCTGCAAAAACAAAGTGTTTTTTTTTTTTTTTTTTACTTTAGCTGATGTGCGGCTACTCAAGCTTAAAAGGTTACATTAATTTATATATCTGGCTTTTTTTCCTGGTGTTGTAGTTGTGGTTTTTCAAATAAAAATTACATGAAATTAATGTATCTCTCTCTCTCTCTTTCTCTAATTCTCTCTCTCTATGTTTTTTTACTCATAGCAAAAATAATTGTAGTATTCAAAATAAGTTTTAAAATGGTTTAATTATAGTAAATTCAACGATTATATGTCGTTATAAAGTGTATACAATCTAACGAAAGAAACGTAAATGACGTCACAAGCGTTACGATCACTTTTCCTTATACGCATTAAAATACAGAAAAAGTATCGAGAAAAAAACATCGAGAATCGATACGATATCCGATAGTTTAAACTCCAAACATAAAAGTAATAAATTACGTAATTTTTGCTGCGTTTATATCATTATAGCATAAATTTTGCTAAATTAGAACAACATAAATTATTATGCTTTTTACAACATAGAAATTTTTAAGTATATCATAAATTATGCTGTACTCAACTAATTGTGCTGAAAATAAACTAGTATAGTGGTTATGTATTTATTTTTGTCTTTGTAGAAAAATTACAAGTATCGAATACCATTGATACTATCATATCGATACACATTAGATATCGATACTGTATATCGATAAGTTTAAAAACATCGATAATGAATTGAATTGAATATTTTTTCTATACGTAATCAGTGACATATATACATTTTACGTTTTTGATATGAATGTTATCTTGATTAAATATCTTAACAAAATTTCTCTATTCCTTTTTCTACTTTTGTATTTCTTCATAGACCTAGAACGTAAGTCTATCTATCAAAGAGAATGATAGAGATAAAGTGAAATTTTATTTCATGACAAAATAAATTGAATTCGTATTTATCAAATAGAGAAAATGTATATATGAAGAAGGCACTTTTTTTAGACATGTGTACCTGAAGAGAAAATAAAATAAATTTTGAAACTTTTCACGTATATATCAATTTTACTTTTTGTATCATCTTCTCTTTCTCTCTCTCTCTCTCTCTCTCTCTCTCTCTCTCCCTCTCTGACGCAGACGTTCTCTTCATGTCTTTATCTTTCTGTATCTATTTCAGTTTCAAACAAAAAATTCCAAAATTTGAAAGATAAGTAACTACATACATCCACCTGGTCGTCAAACTCCTTTCATAAAAAAAAAAAAAAAAAAAAAAAAAAAAAAAAAAAAAAAAAAGGGGGGGGGGGGGGGTGATTGAAATTATTTTGAAAGAAAAAGTGAATAAAATAATTTTGAAAGTAAAGGATAGAAGAAAACGATACACTGATCTTGCCATAGTGAATATAGTCTCATAGTTTAATAAATGGATAAGAAGATATAAGATTTTATTACGAAAAACATACACTGACCTTACCACTTACCATAGTGAAGTGTGTCGCATAGTTTGGTGACAAATCTTGCTAGCACAAAGATAAAAAAAAAAAAAAAAAAAATTGAAGAGCTTTTGGCACTAAACTACAAGAGAAAACACGGAGCATGTGTGTTCCTTTTGTCAGTCCTTACAGACTCAAAGAGAAACTATCAATAAACAATATGAATGATAATTTCTCTCTGAGTCTGTAAAGATTGACAAAGTCAAAACATACTCCGTTATCTCTTGTATAGTTTATAGTAACTAAAGCTCTCCAATATGTGTTAGTTTTATCTCTGTTTGCAAAATTGGTCACCCAACTATAGGACTCTTTTCATTATGGTAAGACTAGTTTTTTCTATCATTTTCTGTTAAATTATTAAATAATCGCGATTGTTTAATTTTATTATGAAACGTAAATACATTGACTTTATTTTCTAATTAAAAAAATATAAATATATTTCCATTTTTAATTTAATTCTTTGAAAAATTCTTGTGACGAGTATTTTAGAAATTAAGTATTAATTATTGCAACTGTTCAAACCACAAAACAAGGTAAAGATTACCATTGGTAAGTAATCCCAAGCATTTCTGTGGTTTGTGGCAACTATGAGCGTGGTTGATTCATCATGAAATCCTAAAGCTTACTAAAACAACCCTTATATAAATGTTTGATTTAGATTTTTTTTCTCGTTAAGTACACAATTTCAAATTGGTTTTAGTATTGTAGAATTAACTGTTATGACGTCACTATAAGTTGATAATCTAACGATAAAAGAATAAATGACGTCACAAGCGTTAGAATCACAATATAGAATAAACGTTAAACTTGGCCGTTGGATATCCACATTTTTCCATTCAGTTCCAACGCCTGTGAGGTCACTAACGTTTTTATCGTTAAAATTTCAACGTTTATTGACGTCATAACCTTTATTCTACTAGCATTGCAAAACTGCGTGTACAAGTTTTTCCCGGATTTTTTTTTTTCGCGTAAATTCATATATACCTTTCACGTAAGAATCCAAATAGCATTGATTGTTTTATCTTCAGGTGAGAGTTATGTGAATTTATGCATCATTGTAAACAGGCTTTTTTAGAGTGTGATAATAAAGATTAAAGGCGTAGAACACCTTGAACAAAAAAGTTGTGTAATATCCTAACAAACCTGAAAATAACCGTTGATTTGGCCGAAGTCATTGATTTCTAATTTATTTTTCATTCACAAAATGCCGCTGCCGGTCACTGACGTCACAGCTCGCTTGTTTAACGAATGCATAAACCGGGCAAGCTGTAACGTCAGTGACCTCCAAATGCATTTTTTGAATGGAAAATAAATTAAAAATCAATGACTTCGGCCAAATCAACGTTGATTTTCAGGTTTGTTTTGATATTACACAACTTTTTTCTTCAAGGTGTTTAAAATTGTATTAAGATTATTTTTTTAATACCTTCATATTCTCATGCACAGCAGGTAAATGTATATTGATTGTGGCATGGCATGTGGTTACAATGTAATGAAAATCTGCAAGCTGGCTTTGTCAGCCTTCTCATTGTTATGTAAATTTACATTTGACGTCTTGATGTGTACAGCTTAACACAGACGTTCAAACATGTCTTCTAACAATGTTAATTACATCAACTCTTTATCAATTTTGTGCGGGCTTTAATATCGTGGTAATGTTAGCATCAAAATCCGGCATCCAGCAGAATTAGGTATTTTTCGCTCAAAAAAAAAAAAAAAAAAAAAAAAAAAAAAAAAAAAAAAAAAACTATTAATATGTATTCCTAGTTTTCAATCCAAATTATTAATAAGAATGATAGTTTTTGGTCGTAAATAAATAATATCAAATAAAATAGAAACAGATAATGAAAATTAGGAAATAAACCCTCTGTCTTTTTTGTTATTATTATTATTTTACATTAGAGTGATTAAAATGATACTGAAATATAGAATATAATAAGTACTGTATAAAAATAATATTTTTATTAAAAAAAATGTACACTAATTGTAAATTGTTATTAAAAAAAATAGTAGACAACAAAAAATAAGTGGTCTCGTGAGGGGAAAAAAAAGGTTACAAAAAAAATGAGAAAAGTTTTTTCAATGGAAATAAATCCACTCCTCTCTCTCTTTCCTTGTATTTAAATCTCACTTTTTAAGCTAATTACTCAAAACGTTTTATACACTTAATTGCTTTTTAAATATCTTTTGATCATTAAATACATGGTTTAAAATTGCGTAAGTGCGGAAATTTTAAATCGTTGCCATCGTCGCTTTTTTTTTTTTTTTTTTTTTTCCTCTTCATTTTTTCTAGACAATTTTCAATTACTTGATATACTAACTTACTTTTACCTTTAAAACGACATCCAACATGTCAGGAACTTAAATTGAGAAGTGTGTGTGTGTGTGTGTGTGTGTGTGTGTGTGTGAGAGAGAGAGAGAGAGAGAGAGAGAGAGAGAGAGAGAGAGAGAGAGAGAGAGAGAGAGAGAGAGAGAGCGTGGGATTTTAATGTATGTTTTAATATTTAATTTAAAAAGGTGTTTCGTATTCAAATTAAATAAACAATTTTAGTAAATTAAAATTGCTAATTTTGTATCTTGGAGAATTATTTGCCCAACTCTAAAAATAATAATTGAAAATCTGGTACAGTTTTGTATAATGTTTTAATTATTGTATATAATTAATTAACGGTTAAGACATTACTAAAAGCCTAAACAGCCGTCAATCGGTTCTAGAGCGATAATCGTGCGAAAACTATCGCTGGCTCACGATTGGCTTATTAGCGCAAAATTTAGACCAATCCTAACTCCTTCTCGCAAAAAGACCAACTGATGGCTGCGTCGGCCTTAGCCTTGCAATTTTAACGATAAAAGCTAATGTGACGTTAGAAGCGTTAGGACCTAATGGAAGCAAAGTAACGGCCACGTCTGAATGGGCTGTTCACAATGACGAGTAAATTCACAGAAATTTCACGTCAAGTATTCAAATAAAAAAATTGATAGGTGTATCTTCACCTAAGAGTTATTGTAAACAGACCGTACGTTTATTGTGAGTATAACACTTGTGACGTCATTTACGTATTTATCGTTATAATGCCAACGTTTAGTGACGTCATAACCGTTCATTACACAATCCTTAAAGCATTACACACAACTGTGAACAAGCTTTTCAACGCTTTTAAAAGTTTATTTATGTGCAAACATTTGAACTTCCTATTTCGCATCATTATTTATATAGAATAATTAAATTTTATTTTAATAATAATATAAACCACCAACACAAACTCAGTTATTTGTTTTTGTTGGTCTAATTAGTCCGCGCTTCGTTAAACATTAATATAAATTATAATAATTATGAAGCCGCAGTAATGAGCAGTAATTATTTACTGTGCCAAATTAGATAATTGGATTTATGATTGAACATCTATATAATATATGGTCATGTTTGTTGAGTTAAAGTATACTTTGCTTGATTTGTGTTTGGAATTAAATCTATAGAATTTATTACGATGAAACTAAATCAAACGAATGAGTTTTATTTGAATCAGCCTGTGGCAAAATGGTATGCGTGCTTGTTTGACGTGCGAGAGATCACGAGTTCGCCTCGTAGTTTTTTTTTTTTTTTTTAGTTTGTTTTGCAAAGTATAGTGAGTTTCTTTAACAATGATTGAATGCTAAAAAAAATAGACAAATTCATTGGTCGATCTTGTTCTTAGGGCCGATAAAAATGAGACCCTGTCGACTATGTTTTTTTTTTTTTTTTTTTTTTTTTTTTTTTTTTTTTTTTTTTTTGAAGTTCCGTTCATTGTTATTAGGTCTAACCGTTAAAATAACAATGATCAACCATACATCGTAAACAGGTAGTGACGTCATGATCAGGTGTTCTTAAGAAAGGGAAAATATTGAAGTAGATTCAATATTTGTATGTAGTTTGCAGAACGAACTTATATTTCCAAATTTTACATTTTTTGTTAAAGTATTTTAAGTCTTAATGGTATCCTTACCTCAAAATATTACATAAAAACATAAAATTCATTAAAGTGGACCGTTATACATATACATTATATCCCTCAACCCTTTTGTTGGTCTCACAGATTAGGGTTAGACCAACTGTAAAGTAGGCAACTCTTTTGAAGTCATGACGTCATGAAATCCAGATCATACAATAAAAATTTGTAGCCCAGGTTGCCTATTTCACAAGTTTTCTCCCCAGCTTGTAAGAATCCAGAAGGGTTGAGGAACAAAATATGTGTCCCATCTAGGGATTTTTTTGTATTTTTTTCATCAAACCAGGATCTCTTTAAGCACAAAAACAAAGAATGTAAAAATAATTAAGTATATTTATAGTATTAGCACTACTGTAAAAATAATAATAATAATAATAATAAAAAGTAAAAAAAAAAACTTGAATTATATGTTTTTTTGTTTATTTATTATTATTATAATTATTTGTTAAAAAAAACAAACATATTATTTCTGACTTCATAATATTGGCTATACAGTAGCTTTATTTTTGTTGTGTGTAGTTCAGTTTTGTAACACGAGATTTGACTCTTATTGTCTAACAAGTCGTAATTAAACATCAACAGCCCACAGCAATAAACACTTTGTCTGCTTTGTTTTTGTCTTTGTGTTTGTGTATCCGTATGATCACACAGTCTTAATATTACACGCAGCTTTAGCACCCAACATCATAACATAACACTTAATAATACTTTGTGTTTTTAGTTTTTGGACTTTTTTTTTTTTTTTAATTGATGCTGTGGCTTTGCGGCTATAATGCAATAAACTTTTGATATTGTGAAATAGACACAGGAAATGTCCATTTTACATAATCAAATGTCACAAAATTAAAAAGCTTTAACATTTAAAAAGCCTAAATCCTTTTTATCGGCACCAACAGTTGACTTCATAAAATCGAGAATTTCACAAAATCGAGTTTTCTGTATTTAGATTAATTGAAAATATAAAAGAAAACAACATTTCTACCATAAAAAGTAATTTGTTAGTGCAGCATAAATGATTTTTTTTTCTTCAGTTTCAGACAGTAGGGTAGCTTCATTCATATAAAAGTCAACGCCATATGTGAGCACTAAATAACATGGGCTGATATGGGAAAATGACATATTTTTGCCAGTTTAAAAATATCAACCAATATTTTGGGGAGCATTGATACTGTTAACAGGTTGAATTTCTAGTATGTGAGAAAATAATAACAAAATTAACCAATTTCCCAAAGAAATAGAATTTGTTCCTGTGCTGAGAAATGTTGTTCATTGCTATTGCTATCGTATGGCGTCAAAGCGCATTCAGTATGGCATCATGTGCATACACCCTATAGAAGTTAAAGCCTAGGGAAATTATATTAAATATTTAAAACAAATCAATTTTCATGTTATTTTAAATTGATTTAAAATAAGCTTCAATCTTTACCTGACATTTATAATTATTTATTTATAACATTTGCTATTTTTTTTTATAATATATATATATATATATATATATATATATTTTATATATTTAAATAATTGAATGAAGTTGAAGCGTCATGTATATTTAAACACAGCTGAATTTAAAAATATGTGGCAGAAAACTGTGGTCACACTTTGTTTGACCGGGCGTCCGTCGAGGATATATAATAATTTTAATTTATTCTAAAATATTTAGTGTGAAGTACAAATTCAAATAATAAAGTTGCAAATCTTGTTCAGTACGAATTTGTATCCGGATCACGATCCGGATAATTGGATCCAGAACATTTTTATTCTTTTCCAGATCCGGATCAAAGAAATTCAGATAAAAAAAACCCGGATAAATGGGTAAATACTAACTTATTCCGAGCTAAGTTTTGTTGCTCCCCCTCCGAAAAGAGAATATTTTTGTTAAATTTTATTACTTTCATGATCCAGATCAAATTGTATCAACAAAATCCGGAATTCCTGATCAGGATAAATTCTTATCCGTAATTCGGATTTGAAAATTATCTGGATATTTGACAGCACCAGTAAGTACCAAATTATTGTTCTTACTGTTCCTTTTTGCAAAACAAAATTTATATGCTTTACTATATACAATAAATCGTAACATAATTATTTATATTGTTTCAATTTAGCAACGTAAATTAGTAAACAATTTATAATTTAGAGTAAAAATAGGAATGTACGAATGTGACGTTATATTTAAATTTCTGTCGCTATACAATGTCACCACTTTATGAAAGCCGTGACCGTTGATTTTATAGCAATTAGTGCGTGTCATTCGGTGTACAATGTTTTTCACAGTGGTCAAGTGCTTTTTTTACGTAAATATGAGAGAGAGAGAGAGAGAGAGAGAGAGAGAGAGAGAGAGAGAGAGAGAGAGAGAGAGAGAGAGAGCATGTTATTTGTTATTACATTATTCTGCTCTATCGTGTCCCATATTTTCAAATGTATTTTATTAAAAGTACACTTGCAATAAAATTTACCACTCTAAAAACTAATCGTTGTTAAGCTTGTACACAGTTTTGTAATACTTTAAGTATTTTGAAATCAACGGTTATGACGTCACTAAACGTTGATAAACTAACGATAAAAGCGTAAATGCCGTCACAAGCGTTAGAATCACAATGGAATAAACGGCAAATATGGTCTTTGCAAAATAATAATAATAATAATAAAATCAAAAAAATGCATTCGGTCCCAACGCTTATGACGTCACTAACGTTTTTATATATCGTTAAAATGTCATCGTTTAGTTACCTTATAATCGTTAATTCAACAATACTTACGGCATTGCAAAACTGCGTACAAGTTTGTCAATGATTATTCTTTAGGTTATATTTGAACCATAAATAATAACTCAAAACATGTGTTCAAAACAAAACATAAAATTTGCATCATATTTGTCTATTGTTTTTGTTATAAATTAATATAAAAATGAAATAAACTTTTATATACGAGGTTGCATACTCTTTGTTCTCTGCTTGATGACGTCAGAGGTTACCCCTGGGGTGAAACTTTACTTTACTTTCATCAAAGATATCAAAAATGCATGTTTTGTTGTGTTTGTTTTTTATTAAATAGGCACTATGTTTTTAATTATGCTACATGGCAATTAGCTCATTTCCTTGTTATACTGCGTGTGATGCTTTTTGTGTACTCATACAGAACACACTTGTTCTCGGAGAAAAATGTTACAAACAAATATATCTTAATTTACAAATTTTAATATAATTATTATTTATATACACCCACAAAATGTTTTTAAGATAATTATAATGTATAAAGTAAATATTTACTTTTTATAATTTTGTAATTTATATGACATTGTATATAGCCTGACCTAGAGAAAAGTTCTCTAGCCTGACCGACGAACTAAATTTCCTGTTATTTTGAGTGTTAATACCCTGAAAGAGGTATAGACTAGAAGAGGCTAGACAAAATTAGAGAACTTTGAAGTTCTCTTGACCAAATAGAATGTATAATTAGGTGTATATCATCTCACTCAAGCAGATAGTACCCTGTTTTTGCTTGCGACCCATGGTTTTTAACAATCAGTTTTTACCTTTGATACCTGTCACATTAAAAAACTATAGCTTTGCATGGTGTCACTAGCCATCAATGCATAAAAATTAGATAAAGAGGTACTTATAATAGTTAGGAAAATACAAAAGTTAACGACTAAATTCTTGCAGAAACTTATTATTATGATTAAAAGTTGAAAACGTGTCATTCTTAACGTTTATTATGAAATGTAAAATTTGCACGCCAAGAAAAAAAGGGAAGGTTGTCTTGCTTCTCTTTGTTTTGCAATTTTGCAACCTAGGTACCATGGTATGTTAAAAGTTAAAACTACATTTTTGTACCTGAACTTTAGTTCGTTAGTCAGACTATAGTTTTTTTTTTTTTTTTTTTTTTTTTTTTTTTTTTTTTTTTTTTTTTTTAATTTGATGATACATGAAAAACAAAACACTATATTTAACATGTTATAAAAAAATATCTTGTATTGACAATTTTAATGAGTACATTTGAATAAAAAGGTTTAAAAAAGGGAGATTAAAACATGTTAATATTTCATAACTAAATCGATGAATTCAGTTCATTTGTGTGATACTATTTCAACATAGAATAAAGTTATAATTTTTTTGTAACGTGGTATTGAAAAGAGGATTATAGAACATTTAGTGCTTCCGCTTTTGTCTCTCCATTAACTGAACAATTTTTATCTTCAAAGTATTAAATTGCTTCTATTGTTTTAATATTTAAATCCGTCAGAGAAGGTTTAATCTTTCATTATATATACGAGCCTATATAAACTTTATTTTACTATTTAAATATGAAGAGTTTTTAAGACTTATTTAAATTTTATATACTTTTTATGTGTAAAAATGGAGCGTTTTTTTAGTCTTTCGTCACATGTAGCATAAAAATTTTATCTTGCATTTTCTGTTAGTTTTTTTTATTATTTTTTTTTTTTCTTTTGTTTTTGTGCTTAGAAAGAACTTAACATTTTATTACCAGAAATACGAAGATTGCAATACTATTATATATACGCAGAGCAATTAAAATTTAGACAAAAAAAAATAAATAAAATAAAATAAAAAAAAGCGTTGAAAACCGAATTTTCTTTTTATAAGAGTTTTATTTTTTATTATTATTATTTATTTTTTTACTATTAACGGTGTATGCATTGAAGTGTATAATATAAGAGTATATATGACTAATAAAGGAACAAGAGTTTTGAGGCACATCCGCTTCAGTTCCGACATTAAGCGCATGCGTAGTAAGTAGAAACGGAAGTGGATGTGTCCGAAATCGCTTAAAGTCGGCCTCAAAACAGTTGCTCCTTATTAGTCAATAAGGAGTCTGCACTATGGTGACACTAAACATGCTCTGAACTTAATATTTCTTAAAGGCATAGACTTGTCTAATATCCTAACATACATACTATACCTAGAGCACCTTGAACAAAAAACCTCTATTATATACCCCAAAATACCTAAATAGCAATGTTGATTTAGACGCGCGCGGAAACAAGCAAGCAGGGACGTCATAAAACCGCTTCTGCCATTTCGTGAATGTATAATAAATTAGAAATCAATCACTCCGGCCAAATTAACGTTGATATTTAGGTATGTAAGGATATTAGACAAGTTGTTTGTTCAAGGTGTTCTATACACCTTTAAAACGACTACAATTAGGAATTCATCTTTTCCATTAAAATATCCCATAAGAAGGTCAACTTTTGGGTCTGGACCATATGGCACTATGGACAATACATTTTTTTTAAGTAAAATAAATTCTATAAACAATAAATATAATAAAATTTATTATTTCAAGTAAATAAAATATAAAAGCTATGTATCACACACACAAAAAAGTATAAACACTAAATTATAAAAAAACAAACAATTCCCTTTATAGATCAGTTACTTGCTTACGTCATATATTTGTGACCCTCAGCTCAAATTAATGTTACACGCTGTATATGCATAGTATGTATGTGTATATATACAGCATATATATGTATGTATATATGCAACATGTATGTGAGAGAGAAAGAAAATTCCTATGAGAATTGCAGTTCAGTGACATACGAGCCTTAATGTAGCTAACTTAAATAAATATCGTTGTTTTTATTTTTACTTTTCATTTGTGTTTATATCGTGTAAAGCTACTAACATAAAAGGCATGGAACAGAAGCAAACATAAGTATTTTCATCACAAAACAATTTATGGGACTTACATAAATAACATTTTTCTTCTTCCGAAATCCAACTGTAGCTCCAGATCAGTGATGATCAGAGTGTATTCAGAAAATTTCAACTAACACAAAATTATTATACTAATTTTTTACTGTTTCTGACGTCAAAAACAGGAATATTCACTCACCTAGTATACTTCACAGTTTTTTCATGCTGCTTTGTGGTGGGGCAATATTTACACTTTGGTAAAAATTGTCACCAGTTTTGTGGATTATATTCTGTATAGTAAATCATTAAAAAGCACGTTGTTACGTGGTATATTGCTTTAAGTTTAAAAAAAGGTTCAATGTATGCCATTGAAATATTTAAAAATATATATGATATTTGTGTTCAGTCTCATATACTATGAAACTCAGTAAATCAATTTAAAGTTCACAAATATAGAATATAAATTTTCATTTTTATTTTTAAATCAAATTTTTATAATATTTATATTGCAAGGCTTCTATATTGACACAAACAAAAAACATATAGGGGTGTATACATTCATTTTAAAGCCATAGACCATATAAAACAACATGTGCTTTTTAGTGAATAAACACAAAATGGGATCTTCAAAACTGATGACAATTTTTACCAAAATGTTAATGTAGCCCCACGAGAGAGCGTGAAAAAACTGTAAAGTATGCAATTTGCGTGAATATTTCTGTTTATGACGTCAGAAACATGCAAAAATTAGTATGAAAATGTTGTGCGGGTTGCATAAATCGAATTTTCTGATCACTGCTACTGTTGGGTTTTGAGACAAACTAATGTTATTTATGTAAATCCCATCAAGTGTTTTGTGATATAAATGCTTATGTTTTTCTCTGGTCTATTCCTTTAAAGTCGAAACCATGATGAATCACTCAATAACATGGTCCACATAGAAAAAGTTACTAATTTTGCTTGTTTAAAAATACTATACGCAATAGTTTTGAGTGCATTAATAGGTTGAATTTCAAGTATTATGAGAAAAATAATCATAAAAAAAATTAAGCGATTTCTCAAAGAATATAACCAAAAACGAAGTTTTTTCTTATACTGAGTAATGTTGTTCTTTGATCCATTATGTCTTTGAAGCGCATTCAGTATGACGTCATGTGAACACATACTTATACATGCACAAATAACAAATTTCATCAACAATAATATCAATTTAAATTTTGCTCCTATTATATTATTTCCACTGTATTATTATTGTTATATACTCTTGCAATGTTTTCATATAAAGAACAATATCATTTATTCAGTTATAACTTTGTTATGTTTTAAATAATATATCAGACAAGGTTTTTGAACAAAACTTTTGATTTGTCGTTTGATGTTCTTTGTTTTATTTTATTATTTATAAAATCAATAAAATCAATATTTTCAATCATACAGAACATAAAAATATATTATAAGTCTTTATTTATTGTTTTTACCTCTCTCTCTCTCTCTCTCTCTCTCTCTCTCTCTCTCTCTCTCTCTCTCTCTCTCTCTCTCAATCGTTTCCTTATTACAACAGAGAAAATTTCAGAAAAAAACAAGAGAATATAGCTTATTGTTTTTCCAATTCTTATACATTTTCTGCAGATATAAAAAAAATATGATGCAATGTTATATTTTATTTAAGTAAAAAGTAAGTTTGTATTTTGTTATTTTTACTTCGAGAGGATAAACTATATTCTTTATCTTTACTCTGGAATAACCGAAATAAAAAGAAATAGCTAAAAAAAAAAACTTTTATAGTTTATACTCTGTACGGTACAAGGTTTATTAATAATTCAATATGCACATCTAAATACCATAAAATTCCTTGAAAAAAAATCTAAGCTCGTAAGCTCTAAATTTTTTACTGTACAAGATTATTATTATTTTTTTTTTTATTATTATTATGATTTTTTTTTTTTTTTTTTTTTTTTTGCATGTCTTATTGTGTTATTGTGCTACACCAATCCATAATCCCAGTCAAGACATTGTCTTATCGACAAGTAAGGACTTTCAAATCAATGGAAACAGCACACACAGACCGACCACGGGTTAAATACACAGCCCGGTATTCACCATGACAGCCTAGAGAAACCGTGGAAACATCTAGGCAGGCTAAACGTGCCTCAATTATGCATACCTACCGAATGCTGTGCATCTCATGGAATACATGTAATCATGCATCGTGCAACGAGTTGTGCTCTCACACTTCACGTACGCTCCCAGCAGTGGCTCGAACCTGTGCTCGGTGAGGAGTACAGAGTTACGAGTCAGCTGCCTTCATTACTCTGTCATACCAGCTCGGCATAATAACTTACGCTTAAGTAAATAATGATATCTATCACGATTACTTTACTACACGGACAAAAATAAATACGTAATGATTATGCTAGCTCATTTCCACTTAATTATCACAACATAATTTATACGAGTACTTATATAAATTGTGAAGAAACAAACCTTATATTAAAAGTCCTTGAAAATTGTCAGTAATATACGACAACTTTCACAAAATATTTAACATTATTCATCGTTAAGAGCAAATTAATTTTGTCTTTATTTCAACACTGAAAAACACTGAACAGTTTGATGATTTTCAAAATTTAAATAACAGTTTTTTAATCCCACAAAGGCTACAAAGATTAAAGGGACTTATATGATAGTCCCATCTAATGATTTATCTGCGTTTTGCGTGTATATAAGGTTCCATTAATTCTGCCTGTTTTTCCCGTGTAAACGTGTAATAGAAGATCTTTATAATAATTAGCAATGAACGATATAATTAATATCAAAGTGATATATTGTTGTCGTCTCTATGTTGCAATTTAGATAAAAGCACATTAGATACAAAGCATGCTACTATATATATACTTGAGATCTTGTATCTTATATGTAACCGATTTGTTTTCTGTGTGTGTGTGTGTGTGTGTGTGTGTGTGTGTGTGTGTGTGTGTGTGTGTGTGTGTGTGTGTGTGTGTGTGTGTGTGTGTGTATGTATATTATACACTGTAATAAATAAGCGTTGAAAAGCTTTACTGTGCACAGTTTTGCACTGCTTTAAGTATTGTGATATTAACGATTGTGACGTCACTAGTACGTGTTAAAATTTTATCGATAAAAAGGTTAGTGACGTCACAAGCGTTAGAACCGAATGTGAAAAAAAAAAGTAAATATGCAACGTTCAAGTTTTACATTTATTGTGATTATAATACTTGTGACGTCATTTATGGTTTTATCGTTAATTTGTCAACGTTTAGTGACGTCATAACCGTTAATTCTATAATACTTAAAACATTGCAAGATTTCGTTTTTTTTTTTTTTAGAGTGTATTTGATATCTTTATGTTTTTATTTATGTACATGTAGTCGTGCATCGATTGATTGTATATCTGCTGCATGCTCTTGTCTTTTAGTAAGGTGTATTGATTTCTCTCTCTCTCTCTCTCTCTCTCTCTCTCTCTCACACACACACACTATCTATCTATCTCTCTCTCTCTCTCTCGCATTCTTTCAACTTAACAAATCCAACAAAAAAGAACATTTATCTTAATTTTATTTCCCATCTGTTATTTTTTTACGCCAACTTCTTGTTTCCAGTACATGATTTGCAAAAACACTAGCTTGTGAGTGCTAATGTGCTAACAATTGCGTTGGTTAGCACATTGACCCTGCAAGCCGTAAGATCTGGGTTCGATTCCCAGTCACATAGAATTCCTTTTATTTTACATATATATACTGCTCTCATAAAAATACCGTGTAGCAGTATACTTTAAAGTTTAAACGCTGCGTTTGATTAAAATATTAATTCATATAGTAAAAGGTTATAATTTATAATAGGAATGATATGCCAAAAGTTAAACTAAAAAGTAAGCTAGTGTCATTTTATTAAGCGTAGTAAATATATCAGCACTATCACTATATATAAATGACAAACGCATTTAAAAAATAAAACAACTGATGTTTGTGATTTCAATTTTTGAATCACTTCAGAGCCAATATTTTGAAACTTTGAAACCATTGTAAAAAAAAAAAAAGTGATGGAAAAGAAATCAATAAGTCTGGGGAAAATATTGTGAAATTTTAATATGAATTCAGAATATTAAAATAATTTTTTTTAAGTTTATCTGTTTCATATAAAATGTAATTCACTTTTATATAATATATATATATAATATATATATATATATATATATAAGTATACATACGTAGTATAAAAACTCTTTAAGTAAAATTATTATCTTAAAATTTATAGCATTGAGTAGCTCGAGTAGCAAACTGTAATAAATTTTAACATCCCTATTATTAAAAACTTCTGTTACACACGCAAAGTGTAAAATTTAAGACACAGAAATATTGATTTTTATTATCGATTATAAGAACGGCTTTGTAGGTGTATAGAAGTCTATTGGAATTTACTGAGATGGAAATAAATTGCTATTAACGAACATGGTATTCTATGTGCATCAGGGATTTGGTATAAAATGTTGCAATAAGTATCAAGAAATATGACAAGGAAGGTGGCAGTCTTAGGTTCGATTATCGTATAGTAAAATATACGATAACGATATTATAGCGATAACGATGTATGGGTATCGATGCTTTGTATATAATTACATTTTTATTAAAAAAAAATAGACGATATTATCGTTGCATCGATAACAATACTTTTTGGTCAAAACATAAGAAAAATGTACAAAAAATACGAAACAAAATACAACAATTAACTAGAAAATTAATCTAAATTAGGTTGGCAATTACTTATTATTGTAGGTATATATGGTAAAGTATTGAAAAACTATCTGAAATATTTCATTTCTATAAAAATTTGTAACTATGATATTTTATAGTCATTGTTATTTAAAAAATATCGTTTCGATATAGTATCGTTATCGTAGGCGATTTTTTAAAAATTAAGGATATCGTTATAGTGTGAGGCTAGAATACTGTTAACGTTATAAAAAAATTTAGGTAATAAACCCAAGACTGCAAGGTGAAGAGTGACACTTTCCTTGACAGAGTGTGACATCGCTTTCTACATAGCAATATGAATCACTTACATTCGCTTCACACTAAAAACAAGCTTTGAAAAGCTTGTACACAGTTTTGCAATGCTTTAAAGCCATAGACCACATAAAACAACATGTGCTTTTTAATGAATAAACACGAAATGGGATCTTCAAAACTGTTAACAATTTTTACCAGAATGTTAATATAGCCCCACGAGAGAGCGTAAAAAATATGTAAAGTATGCAATTTGCGTGAAAATTCATGTTTATGACGTCAGAAACATGCAAAAATTAGTATAAAAATGTTGTGCGGGTTGCATAAATTGAATTTTCTGATCACTGCTACGGGGCTACAGTTTGGTTTTGAGACAAACTAATGCTATTTATGTAAATCCCATCAAGTGTTTTGTGATATAAATGCTTATGTTTTTCTCCGGTCTATTCCTTTAAGTATTGTAGAATCAACGGTTATGACGTCACTAAACGTTGACAATCTAACAATAAAAACGTAAATGACGTCACAAGCGTCATAACCACAGTGGAATAAACGTTAAACTTGGCCGTTACAAATCTACCATTTTTCCATTTAATCCCAACGCTTATGACGTCACTAACGTTTTTATTGATGAAATATCAACGTTTAGTGACGTCATAACATAACTGTTAATATCACGATACTTAAAGCATTGCAAAACTGTGTACAAGCTTTTTAGAGTTTATTTTTTTCGTGTGTTTATAATTTCTTTTCAGCCTATAGGTTAGAATATTTTCTCTACCACGGCATCTCTGTTAGTGAAGCTCATACTATCATATATTCACTCTAAAAATAATTGTTGAAATTCTTGTACAAAGTTTTGAAATGCTTTATGTATTTTGACATTAACGGTTTTGAAGTTGATAATCTAACGTTATTACAAGCTTTAGAATCATAAAATGAAATAAACGTTAAACTTGTCCGTTGCAAATCTACATGCTCTGCATTTTTTTCCCATCGCTTGTTATTTCACTAACGTTTTAATTGTTAAAATTTCAACGTTTAGTGACGTCATAACTGTTAATTCCACAATACTTATAAAGCATTGCAAAACTGTGTACAAGCTCCAAAACGATTATTTTGTAGAGAGTTAGTATAGATAGTAAGAGTTTTAATTAACGTCACAGAGTGAATGTACGAGCAGTATAAATATACATAAAAAAAAACTTGAGTCCTTGAGCGCTCACATACACGTATCATGTGTAAACTAATTTCAAATATTAATTAAAATGACGGGAACATAGTGAAGATATCCACTTTTAAAGCCTCCCAATATTATACTTTTTTTTTTTTTTTTTTTTTTTTTTTGGCATTTGATGTAAAAAAAAAAGTTAGTTTATGAAACATGTTGCTTTTAGAATTTTGGTTGAAAAGAAGTAATACTGTAAGCCATTAATTAGGTTTTGAATAAATAAACATATTATATATATATAATATATATCGTATATATAAGTTGGATGCCACCATACACAAATTTAAAAAAAAAAAAAAAAAAAAAAGAGAGAGAACTCCCTCAGAAAAACTGCACATTTTATAAGACTTGTGTATAACGATCATGGAAAGAATAAGTTACATAATTTATGCTGTATAATGTTATTATAGTATAAACTATGCTAAATTATGAACAATATGAACAATTACGCTATAAAACAAAAAAAAAATTGCTTAATTAACAATATTAATTCTACAGAACAGCATAGATTTTGTGTTGTATTGTGCTAAAAATGAGTATTAATTTTTGTCCATGCGGTTTTGCTAATCTATGTTTTTTAAACGTTTTCTTTATTTATGTGTGACTTATTTTATTCATTTTAATATATTTATTTAATTTTATAATTTTGTAAAATTGGATAAAGTTGGATATGCAACTGGTCTATATGATTTAAGGGAGTAGGTGACCGACTGATATCTCGGAAACTAGACGGTTGCAAATTATAATATTAACAAAAAGTAAAGAAGAAATGTTACTTAAAAGTTAAGCTACGTCAAATATGTGAAAACATGATCAAATATTTAAGTTATACCACTTTGAAGAATACAGTACATGTATTCAAGTGCATGTATTCAGTGCATGTATGCAAATTTGGAAATATAGTTGCAAATTTTAACCAAATAAGAAACTTTTTAAAATTAAAAATATTACTTGTTTCAGAAACAAAAATTAATAATAGATAAATTGAATCAATTTCATTTGAAAATTATAGTGCGTGTTTTGTTAGAAATAAAAAATGTACATACAAAGAATTATTGTGAAACTATAGTTCCTCTTTTAACCATTTCCTGCCCAAGTCAGTCACCCTCTTTGTTAAGACATACTCACACAATGCAACTATAGAAGTCGATAATTTTGTTTACTTCGTGACTTAAATATCCGTAAGTTATTCACTTTGTATGTATAGCGAGTACAGGTGGTTCCTTCAATATCTTTAAACTATGAAATCTTTATCACGTTTGTGTTGGCTTCGTGCCAGTTGCTGCTCTGTTTTCAATATCAACAAGGCATATCTCTCTCTCTCTCTCTCTCTCTCTCTCTCTCTCTCTCTCTCTCTCTCTCTCTCTCTCTCTCTCTCTCTCTTTCTCATCCTGTTGTTTTAATTATTAACTTCTGTAAAATCAAGTTGGAACTATTTTTATTTTATTATTATTGAGTTTTTTTTATTATTTTTTTTTTTTTTTATTTATAATATTTATTATTTTAATTATTGTTATTTTAACAACAGGATATAGCTATAAATACAAAGCTGTTTGCAAAAGATCAATGTTTAAATTTATTTTTATTTTTTTTATTGTTGTTTTTTGTTTTTTTTACCAAATTGAAGAAAATAGAAACGTTAATAAAAATAAACAGTGTTTTAATAACGAAGTTTATTCATTCAATTTTCGTTCATTCATTCGTTTATTTACTTATTTATATAAAATAAGTAAAATAAAATAAATAAAATCGTTCTTTTAAAAAATATGATTAATTTTTAACAAATGTAAAAACATTTTTCAACCACTTTTTATTTTTATTAAAGTTTTTGTATAAAATTTGAATTAATTTTCCATATTTAATGCTATTATTATATAAAAGCTCTCTTACTGAATTAATTTTGTCGTCTTAATTCATGTTTGCCAGAAAATAATTTCTAAAAAAAATGATATTTAATCTCTTATTAATTTAATATTTTATAAATATGAGATATTACTGAAGGCAAGCTTCTTAAATAAATACTTAAGTTTTAATTTTAGATAGTGCTTTTCATGTAATAAATAACTGAGTTCGTATATTTGTGTGAGCTTTAGGGAATGAAAGTATGTTCCTCGGAGCAGAAAATATGACAAATCTCAGCCTCCCTGTCTCCCTCCCTCCCTCGATATTTATACAAATAAATAGTGATGTCACACGTAACATTATTATCATACATAATTTCCCATTGACAAAGCTTATTTCATTTCAATTCCTACTCGTGTATTTTCATTGATGCAATGTATGGAGTTTCCATTGAATAAAAATACAAAACAATGCAATAACAGCAACAAAGCACAGTTTTCACTACTGTTGTAAGCTAATTTCAATTGTTCAAACTCAAACTTTAATAACACTAATTTGCTATATTGTTTCATTATATCTAGAATTATACCGTAATATATATATATATATATATATATATATATATATATATATATATATATATATATATATATATATATATATATATATATATATATATAATGAAAACATATCTACATTAATTATAAATAATAATAGAACTACTGTATATACCGGACTTAAATATACGATATATTGCTTTATAACGGTATTCTTGTCGTAAATTGAAATGAAATGAAATGATTATTATTATTATTTTTTCATTTATTTGCAAAAAGGGGGGGGGGTAAAATTTATAATATTATTGTAAGAAACTTAAAAATGTGAATTATTTAAAATGAATAGGGTGCTTGCATTCATATATATTAAAACCGACGCTATATGCAAGCATTAAATAGCATGGGCCTAATTTATAGGAAAAATTATTCATATTTGTCAGTTTAAAAATACTTGTAAGCAATATGTTTGAGAGTATTGATGATGATGATATATATATATATATATATATATATATATATATATATATCACCTTTCTCTCCCTACAATACAAAATCTTTTAACATACAAAAAATATTGGACGCAGAATAAATCAGACTTAAGTTAATTTTTTTATATATATATATATATATTTTTTTTTCACGTTGTGTTTTTGATCCGCTTAGTGAATTGCGCATCCAAGCAGCTACATGTCTAGAAAAAGTTTTTTACATAACACTTTTATATTCGAATTTCAAACATGAAATAAAAAACAGTTAACGTTTAAGTATAACAATTACATACAAAGATGTAAAATATACGAAGAAAAAATGAGAATGTAAACTTTAAAACTAAAAAAATATATATCCTATTTATATATAAAAAAAAAAAAAATTAAAAAAAAAAATAAACATGAAATAATCGTTGTTTAACAAATCATCACGTTTTGCAACTGCTTTCGGAGAGCATTGCTCACGCAAAAGCATTATGCATAAAGGTCAATACCTAATATATATATAGGTATAACTTATTTAAATAAAGAAATTAGTCATACGTAGAAATGAATAGGGAAGACCAAGCATTTTTACATAGAGAGTAGGGACTTTCTCTGAGTATAAATAACACTTAAAGACATACACCAGAAGGAAACATGAGCATTTACATACAAAACATATTAATTACATTATTTCGTCTAAAAACCCAATTGTATATAGCGCCGTAGAAGTGATCAAAAATTTTCAACGTATGCGAACCACACAATATTTTTAAACTATAAGTTTTGCCTATTTCTGACGTCAGAAATCAGAATATCCACTCAAATAGTATACTTTACAGATTTTTCACTCTCTTGTGAAGCCACATTTTCATTCTGGTAAAAAAATCATCAGTTTTGGAAATCTCATTGTGTATGTAATCATTAAAAAGCACGCGATGTTACATTTTTTGCTCTATGGCTTTTAAGTTAGTAAAAAAATACATAATTAGTATTTTTGATTAACTATTCAAGAATTAGGACATTGTACGGGAGCAGTATCGAAATGTTAATAAAATTTATCTTGTTTAATTTGAAATATACGGATCATGAAGTCAGTTGTATTATTGATTCAATTGCGTATTTAATGTATAGTGAATTATTTAATTATACATGGAAATATTCATACTTCAGTTGTTCTCAGTGATAATTATATAAATTCAAATTAACATCATCATCTACCACCTCTCTCTCTCTCTCTCTCTCTCTCTGTCTTTCTCTCTCGCAAGCTTATTGCAAATTGGTAATGTGATATACGATGCTAAGTATTTATAAATTAATAATTATATTATTAAAATAATACAAAACTTTATATGATGGTAACGACAATACCCGCCATTGTGATTTTGGGCACAAAAACTTTAATATCCATCAAAAATAATAAATAATAATAATAAAAAAAAAAGATAAATGTATACATACAGTATTTACACCTTTTAAAACCCTTTACAACAATAGAAAAAAAAAGGATAAAGTTTTTACAGGTGACAAAAAATTTGTTTTTATTTGCTTGCAATGTACGCTTTATATTATTTCCAGGCAGATATAATTAATGACTATATTTAAAAAATAAAAATAAATAAATAAATAAAAGCTTTTTTAGAGTTTAATAGATATTAAAACGACCGATAAAATTATATTCGCGCCTAAGATCAGCACTGTTATGCCACCCGCACGATACATATACCCGACTAGTTGCATACCATGCTAGGATACACATTCAGAGACTTTCGCAAAGTGAAAGAGCGTGTCATATGTGGATATACTAATACACAATTTACTTGTTTTGCTACCTTTTCAAATCCAAACATTTGTAAAAGTTTATCAACTTTCCCTACGTTTACAATATATCAGAAATAACGTAATGTGTGCATCAGTTTCCCCCTCCCCCCCTATAAAAATTAGTATAATTTAAATCTTAAAAAAAAAAGCATTATTTGTGCAATACAGCGAAATATATACTGAAAAGCAAACTAACTGTATTATATTGATAAACATAAACTGTTTATTACATTATGATAAAAAAACTGTAACGCCGTTGATGTTTAAATTGTCAGATTATTAATGTTTAGTGATGTCATAACCGTTAATTCTACAATTTAGTAAAAACACTACAAAACTGTATTTAGGATTTTTCACCACTTATTTTTAAGAGTGGTACTGAAATCCTATGTAACCGAAAACGGAAGTCCGGAAGAGGAAACGAAGTAGTATAGTGAAAGTTTTAGTAACTTGGGCAAAGCTAAATGTAAATTTAAAATAAATGCAACTAAAGTGGTTTCCGCTTCCGGCCATTAACAAAACATTGTAATGCTGAAAGACAACTGTTTTCTTCAGTATATTTGAAATATAACAACAGTTCTTTCTCAAAAAACTTTTTATGACCTTTTTGTTATCATTATATATATATATATATATATATATATATATATATATATATATATATATATATAAAATATACAGAGAGAGCGGGAGAGAGAGAGCGTAAATTTTAATTACATAAAACCATTTTCATTTCTTTCATTACATCAAAGATAAAATTTAATTAGTTGGATTTCTTTATTTAAAATGTCAAAATTTCTCAATATTCATATTTTATAGCATCATTTTTGGTAATGAGAAATTATTAATATTTTAGTAAAATATTTATTTAATTTAAAGTGAAAATTTTAATGTGATGAACTTTTTTTTTACCCTTTTTGAATAAAATATTATAATAAAAAGCATTGTAAAATAATTTTAATCAAAAAAAAGTTGTTGTTATTTCTTCATTTCTTTCATTATGTATATATATATATAACGTCTCCCTCTTTCTCTCTTTTGTCTCACTAATGCTTTTTTATGTAAATAACAAAATAAATATCTTATATTATGCCATGTTAAATTTATATATATATAAAAATGTCAGAATATAAAATGTGTTTTCATAGCCTAAAGTGTCGCATTAAATATTTATTTGTTTTTCACAAGTTTTTTTATTTCTTAAAAAAAAAAAAATTCTAAGGCTTCAAATTTTTTGAGGCTTCAGTGAAAATATTTACATTAATTTAGATGCTTTAAAAAATATTTGTTTCCTTGTTGGTATAATATTTCAAAATTTTATTTTTACGTCAGAAAATAACATTTTTTTTTAAATAATACAAAACAAATTGTAGGCATCAAAATTATATTTTTTTTAATGGCAAACATCTTCTAATATAGTAACATATGCATGAAAATTAGCGTTGATTTGGCTGGAGTCCTTGAGTTCTAATTTATTTTCCATTCACATCAGATGCGGACTATGACGACTTAACTCGTTGGTCCACGTGTGAGTGAAACAAGCGAGCTGTGACGTCATAAAACAACATCTGCCATTTTGTGAATGAAAAATATATTACTAATCAATGAATCCGGCTAAATAAACAATGATTTTTATGTTTGTTAGAATATTAGAATAATTTTTGTTCAAAGTGTTCTATGTATGTCTTTAATTATTTTGAAGTGTTTGAAGTAACTGAATAATTGAACGGTTTAAACAACTTACTTTTTTGTCATTTATAATATTAGAAAAATAATTAACATACTTCATTCTTATTATCTATAAATTAGACATGAACACGTTGATTTTGTATTTTCATTTCAACAGTTTAGTCATCACTGATATGACATCACGATATTTTCAATTTATATCTTGACTCTAGTTGGCTGATGAGGCAGAGATAATGGTGCGAAAAACTTACATTTTAATGTTAAATTTTCAAATTGCAACCCAATTCTAATTTAATTTATAAACTTCTCTTTTTTTACACCAACTTTTAAATATTTTTTTTTTAATAATAAATTTTGCTTCATATGAATAATATGGAAATAATTTATGTTAAAAATAAATAAAATAATTCAATATTTCCCTCCTAAGTCAGTAACTTACGTACATCATACATAAAAGAAACATTTCAATAACTGGGTTGGTTCAAACATCAGTCAAACTCTCTCTATATCTCATCAGAAAAAAAGGAGGGAGGGAGAGAAGGCGGAAAAAAAGAGAGGAAAGTCTGTAGATTTAGAATTTAGAAATTTAACTTTTGATGGTAGTTAAAAAGGTCTTTATAAATTGCAGTCTTGTAGTCGTTTACGTAAAATATTTAACGTTAAGTTAACTGGTTATTTATATAATATAGATTAACAACATCAACTGACGAGGTGAGAGAAATAAAAAATAAAATTAACTTCTATTTATAAATGAGTAAATATATTTTAACTTAATAAATTATTAAACTTATGTTTTGAATTATCATAAAAAATACGTATCATCTAAAAAAAAAGCTGTTAACGTTATATTTAATGCAAGTTAACGTTAAATTAGGGACAAATTGGAGTTAACGTTACCGTTAAAGTTATAGTTTTATATGAAATTAACGTAACGTTACATAGAAAATTTAGGTAATGACTACAAGACTAATAAATTGATCTTATATTTAAGAAGTATTTGAAATTGAAATTAAAATATGATTTACATAAATGTGATGAAAAATAGACAAAACCATCCTTTTTTATAAAGTGAATGGATGGGTTGAGAGAGAGAGACAGCGTGTGTGTGTTTGAGAGAGAGAGAGAGAGAGAGAGAGATGATTTTCTATACCATACTATTAAAACACATTTATTTATTTACTTTTTTCGCTATTCCACATCATCGTATACTAAAAATATACTAATACTTTTTTATATATTTTTTTTTATGCTTAACTTTCCTATTTTATATTGAAAATTAATAAATTTAATGAAAACACTAGCAATATCAAATATATTTTATTATATTTACTTTTCTCTTGTATAAACTTTAGCAGATGTATAATATGCAAACATACTAATATATGCTTTTAGCCTAAAATTTTGCTATATTTATCATACAAAAAAAAAATGCTGGAAATGTGTTTGCTGAAAGGATATAAAGATAAATCTATGTGATATAACCTCTTTAAAGAAAAGAACATAAAAAGTTTGCTATAATATATCTGACATTTACTTTAGTGGCGCATCTTAATGTGTCCTTGAACTTTGATACTAACAATGATGATCAGAGAACAGATTACGTGAACTATTCTTAGCCTGGTATATGTATATAGCTAATGTTTAAAGGCATAGACCATTAAAAAGCATTTACATAAAAAAAAACTTGATGGGACTTGCATAAATAACATTATGTAATGATGATCAGAAAATTTCTGACTTATATAACCCGCAACACATTTTCATATTAATGTTTGCCTTTTTCTGTCGTCATAAAAAGACATATTCACGCAAATTGCATAGGTTTAAGTAATTTTACGCTCTCTTGTGAGATCACAATTATATTCCGGAAAAAATTGTCCTCGGTTTTAAAGATTCCATTTTTTTATTTTTTTTTTTTTTTTTTAAGTCAGCACAACCGGTTGTTTTTGTGGTCAATGGCTTTAAGTATATTAATACTATGGTATATACTCGTCATATAGCATGTGTAGTGAGACTCTCTTATCTTACTTCAAAATAAATTTTCTCTTATCAACTTCATCGGCTATATTTATAACAATTGCTTTGTAATGTAATTAGCATATTATGAAATACTTTATTTTTATCATTTGAAATTTTATTTAACTCTGAAAATAATATTTTTTTATTTATTATTCCGATTAAAGCTTAATTTCTTTTAATTTAATTTAATTAAGTCTAAAAAAATAAATGTAAAAAAAATAGTACTGTACACAGTTTTGCAATGCTTTAAGTATTGTGAAATGAACGGTTATGAGGTCACTAAACGTTGAAATTGTACCAATAAAAATGTTAGTGAAGAAAAATGCGTTGGGATCCAATAGAAAAATCCATTGTGATGATAATGCTTGTGACGTCATTTACTGTTTTTAATCGTTTTTTTTTTTAATAACTTCAAAGTTTTTTTTTTTTTTTTTTTTTTGCTTCCTTAATTTTTTGTTGAATAACCTGTATTTACATTCAAATTAAAGTAATTTTGAATAGCTATTTGTTTTGAAGAACAATTTAAAAAAATTTACTATAAAAGTCATTTCTACTACAGTTTCTACTACAGTTATTTCTGGCTACAGTTTTCTTCCAACATTGCAAGCTGTATAACAAAAAAAAAAAAAAAAAAAAAAAAAAAAAAAAACTTGAAAGTATTGCACTTATTATGCTTTACAAATACTGAAATACCTGTTTCTATATAATATACAAGAAGTTCCAATTTTTTGATATCATTATACAAAAAAAAATGAAAAAAGAAAAAAAAAGAAAAAAAAGAAAAAAAGAAAAAGAAAAAAAAAAGAAAGAAAGAAAAAAAAAAGAAAAGTAACCCTTGGGGCAGAATTATAACAAATTTCATTTCGTATTTTTATATACCTCTCTTTTAATATTACTTGATAATAATTGAGTTTTCTTCCCTTCCCACCCACTTGTGTCTTAAAATCCTAAGAAAAAGACATTAAACCATGAGCACACAAACCCATAGTATCAGATTTCCCATAAAAAAGAACCTGTGTGCCTGCGAGGCATTGTTAGTCGCACTTCACAATCGACGTTTCCAAGAACTTTTCAATGTAGGGGAAGAAAGAAAGAGATTTAGAAAAAAAAAGTTCTTTTCCGTATGAATGAGTTTTTTTTTATTCGATAAGTCAGCATTGGCTTGTTTACAAAGCCTTGAACAAGTACATAACAATAGGTTATATCCGCATTATGTCATATTTAATGCGCTTGGACGCCATACTGGAGTAAAGAATAACATTGCTTAGCATAGGACAAAAACTTCGTTTTTAGTTATTTTCTTTGAGGGATCGTTTTTTTTTTTTTTTTTTTTTTATATTATTATTATTATTTTCACATACTTGAGATACTAAATCAATCTTTTAACAGCATAAATACTCTTAAAAATACTGCTAACGTAAGTATTTTTAAACTGCAGCTAAATTAGTTATTTCCCTATGCGACCCATGCTATTGAGTGATTCTACATTGTGTCGACTTTAACATGAATGCATACACCCTATACATGAGAGCCTCCCCTAGATGAAATCAATGCTATGTGTAACCACAGATATGAAATATTAATTAGAAACACGTAACTGAGGTAAATCCTATATAATTAATTGAATATGTGTATAAAGTGCATTGTATGCTTACTTTAATATCGTATGTATTGTAGACTTGACATATCAATTCTAATCACTTGACAGTCATATCACCACAGTATCAACGTCGCAACAATTTATATCTAACTATTGTGTTATGTCATATCGTCGTGGTTCCGCTATATTGTCCGATGTCCACTTGGTTCAAAGTTTACTAATGTCCGATGTCCATTTGGTTCAAAGTTTACTAATGTCCGATGTCCATTTTTTTTAAAAAGTACTAATGTCCGATGTCCATTTTGAACCAAAAAAATTTTATTGTATTTTTGGATCCAGAATTTCGTTTTACATATATATTTCAAATTTCTCATAAATAGATTACAAATTTGAAATTTTATACGATAAAAACTAAAAATATATTGCGAGAAAATACGTCAGCTGATCCGCGGTACGCCTCTTTTATATACGAACACGCAGATATCATTTGCTTCTCAAATCTTGTATTTTAAAGTAAAGATAACGATATTTTTTAAAGAAAATTAATTTAAAAATTGATTCCTATATTTACCGGCTTATTACAGTTAACTTTCAGTAAAATAATTAAAGAAAGCTTCTGCAAATAATTTTATAGTAAATTTTTACAATCGATATGTTATTATATACTTCAACTTAAAATGTTAAAATTGCGCAGGTATAAATTTAGAGTTTTTTTAAATTATTTATAATAAACATTAACATTTTTAATTAGCATTTGTTGTTTAAGAATTGATTACAAAAAATTATTATATATAAAAAAATAAACTTTTATAAATATAATAAAGAAATATTATTGTATTGCAATAGAATTAGATAAGATTTTTGTAGTAGTTTCTATATTAAAAAAAACTCGTATTGACTTTTTAATTACAATATATATGTATCGGACAATATATTCAATTAGTTTACATCATATTTTAATTATATGTATGTATTTTGTATACTATGATTTGACCTCTTCTTTTCTGTAAAAACATGGAACGCAATAAAAATTTTAATCCGTTAATTTTATCGCAAAAAGTTCGCAAAACAGTATTGTGTTAAACTACCCCTATATAGCTGTTTTTGCACTTATTTTGAAAGTGTTTTATTTTCTATGCGCATAGAAAATAAAAATTTCGTATGAAATTCATAATCCCGAAATATAACTTATCAAATAGTTGCGCAACCTGAGTAAATACATGCATACCCGCAGTGCTTGAATTAAATTTATATATATTTTTTTTAATTTCAAATTACTTTACGAATTTTGTATAGATTCATTTAAATATACTGAATTGCGCCCCTAAATTTTCAGTTTATTCATAACAGATTTTTTTATTTTTTTAAATTTGCTATTATTATTATTATTATTTTTAGAAAAGTTGCAAGTCAACATAACATTAATTATGAATTCTTTGCCTCTAAATTTTATTTTGACATTTTCATTGTCTGCAGTTGCATAGAAATTAATTAATTTCAAGTTTCTGAATGAACCTATGGTTCAAAAATAGAGCAAAAATTGCTCTAGTTATTATACTCCATAGTTAAACTACTCCAATATATTTTCCGATGTATTAATTTGTACGACCATTTTTTCAAATTATCACTAGGTACGTGTACTTAAAAAACGAAATTAAGGGAATTTTGAATTTCTAATATTAGATCTTCTATACAGCAATCATCCTTTTTTTTATTATTATTATTATTTTTTTAATTTACTTAAGTCAACTTTGGAGCAAGTAAAACTAATTTTTACGAATATTTTTGGTGAGTTGCGTCATATATCACGCTGTTGCTAATATACCGTAAAACGAAATACAAAAACTAAAGCATCATATTTATAGACAATATACCGAAAATTCAGAATATAGTATTATTTTTTTAATACAACACTTCGTTCATGAGCTATGATTTTTTAAAGTTTGAGTCCGCGATCTTTTTTTCTCAACCGAAAGGGTATAATTATTCTATTTCTAATAATAATATAACATATTTATAATAAAAAATTTATGCCTTGTTTGGCTATGTTTATGATAGTAATAACTGTTAAATGCCTCATTAATACTGCAAATATTAAAGGAGATAATTAGTTTTTTGTGTGTCCTGAAAAGTGGTCAAAAGTGGACATCGGACATTAGTAAACTTTGAACCAAATGGACATCGGACATTAGTAAACTTTGAACCAAGTGGACATCGGACATTAGTAAACTTTGAACCAAGTGGACATCGGACAATATAGCGGAACCACGACGATATGTATGTCTAATTGTCTATGGTATATACACTCTAAAAAATAATCGTTGAAAAGCTTGTACATACACGCAAAAAAAAAAAAAAAAAAAAAAAAAAAAAAAAACTAGAAAACTAAAAATGTAATAGGTAGACGTATAACCTAGAACACAGGTATTATTATGCTACAATAATACCTAATGCAGGTGCACTGTGTATCAATAAAGGTGTGACTCACTTAGATTCAGTGGTATTGTAGTTTCATAACTACCTGTTCCAAGTACAAGTGTATAACTATTGAAAAATACAGGATTCATGTACCTGCCAAGAGTAGTTATTAATTTCCGTGCAGTTTTGCAATACTTTAAGTATTGTGGAATTAACGGTTTTGACGTCGTTACGCGTTGATAAATGTAACGTCCCAAGCATTATAATCACACTGGTATAAACTGTGAAAAATCTACATTCATTTCATTCGGTATCAATGTTTGTGACGTCACTAACGTTTTTATCGTTAAAACTTCAATTTATAGTGATATCATAAGTGTTCATTACACAATACTTAAAGCATTGCAAAACTGTGTACAAGCTTTTCAACGATTTTGAGATTTGGAAATACAAGGTGATGAATACTATAAAAAGTCTCTCTCTCTCTCTCTCCTTTTTTCTCTGTATCTCTATAGAAATCGCTCACTCACTCACTCACTCACTCACTCACTCACTCACTCACTCTCTCTCTCTCACACACAAGCGCGCTCTTTCTATATTTTTTTATCTCCCTACTCACACATATTATGAGGTAAAAAAAGTAAAATCAAAATCTTCCATGCCACGAGGGAGTGAGAGAGAGAGAGAGAATGCTTTTGCTAATTATTAATGTTTTCCCTAAAGAAATACGTATTTTTTTTTTACTACTGAAAGAGGGAGGAGGGGGCTTAGATGAGAATGCTAATAAGCTAAATCATTAGGTATGATAATTATGATCTCTCTCTCTCTCTCTCACTCACTCACTCACTCTCTCTCTCTTTCTTTCTCTCTCACACTTTCTATGAGAAATATACTTCACTAAGGTTGGATGATGAACACTTTTGTCTGTTTTTCACAATTAAAAAGTAATTAATATTGCTAAGTATTTTTAAAATGGGCAAAATAAGCTAGTTTCCTATATTAGCCCATGTTATTGAGTTGATCATACATGGCGTTAATTTTAACATGAATGCATACACCCTGTGATATTATTGTTTTTCTGAATTTCTTTTTTTTTTTTTTTCTTTTTTTTTTTTTTTTTTTGTAACGTGTAACAGAACTTTCTCTCTCTCTCTCTCTCTCTCTCTCCCTCTGTTTCTCTCTCTCTCTCTCTGCTTTTTCCTTCACTAAAGCCGCTTTTATATTTTTATCCTTTTCACGTCATTTTTTTCTTTCATTTTAAGCAAAAAGTGAAATCACTGCATTAACCACTAACGACAGCTAAAAGCAAATTAAAATTCTCAAAAGCTTTTCCATAATACATATTTTTATATCTTTGTTTTCAACCAGGAAAAGTTTGGCGAAATATATACTTTAATAAATATAATGCATTATAAGGAAAAAAAATAAAAGCAATTCAATTAAAAATTATAAATAAAAATGTTGTAAAAGAGATTTCTATTCTTTTCAACAACAATGTACAATGATATATTTTATTTATTCAATTTATTTTGTCTTTGCTTCCTGTAGCAATATACTGCAATATGCTCTTATTTTATTACTTCGGAAAACTGTGTTTTTAATGCCAAATGAAAGATTCCATCTAAATGGAAATAGAATGTTTCCTGTTTTTATTATTATTGCTTTTATATTATTATTAAGTTTAGAATAGCAAATATATATATATATATATATATATATATATATATATATATATATATATATATATATATATATATATACATATATATATATATATATATATATATATATATATATATATATATATATATATATATATATATATATATATATATATATATTCAAGGGTGCATAAAAAAACTTGAAATAAAATAAAGAAAACAGCTCGCATCACGTTCCTCATTTAGGAAATATATTTTATTTCTACTTTTCCGAGCACTTTAAGAGGCCGTTTTACTCTCTGGAAAATATAAATGTAAACAAACTGTCTAAAAGATCAAAATCTAAGATAAGGCAGGAAACTTAAATGACTGAAATCGAGTGGTCATACGTCATCAAAGTGACCAATAATCACAGGAAACGAATACATTAGATTGGAATGTAAGGCAGTGATAACAGGTTTCAATTCTAGCTAGAGCCTTGCAAAGAACGAAGAGAGTATTTTTACATGCAATATTGAATCTAAAGACAGCAAAAAAAAATATATATATATAATAATACTATAACGCATTTATTTATTTTTTGTATCATATCATAGAAGGAAAAAATCACATAGAAATATGCAATTTGCTACTTCAAAATATGATAATGCATATTACAATAAAAATATATATTTTTGATGTATCTTTTAGAAGTCTACGTGCAAATGATATAATATACAATTTAAATAATAAGCAATAATATTATATAATACGGAAACACAAATTTGGAGACGAAAATAAATTGCCGTTGATATCCAAAATGTGACATTTCATCAGAAAAGTTGGATATTATATAAATTATTTGCAAGCACAAATATATCTTTTCATTAAAATAAAGATGTGATATTGTATCCAAATTTGCAGATAGAGTGAGCCGATCACAATTCGGAGCTCAATGTCAATTTATTTTCTTCCAAATTGTTGTTTTATTATAATATTGTACACACTATTTATAATTATTTTATTTTATCATTAATTTTTTTATTATTTGTTTATTTATTTATTTGTTGCACGTAAATCTCAAAATATCGTGTGAACTTTTTTCCGCGTTTTTTTTTTTTTTTTTTTTTTACTAATTTATTTATTATAATTATGTTTGTGCAATAAATTAATACACCTGTAGTTACCACCATCTTTATCCTTTAAATCAATTTTTTTTCTTTACAACACTCAATTTGTTTATTTATTATTATTATTTTATACTTTAATTTGTTTTCTTATTAGCAAATAACTTAAAATATATTTTCTTTACGATGAAGCAATGCTTGACCTGACCATAACTATTGCAATCATGACATTTATAATAATTTAATAAGGTCCCGATTACGGATTATTGAATGTTAGCTTGATTATGCCTAGCCGCAGCAACTCATATATAAAATAGTAACTTTTTTCTCATTCACCTATAAAATATTTTATACTCTGATATCAGACGAGATAATATTTTACATAACATCCGCTGTTTTGGGAGTTTACGAAGCTGACCTTCATACACTTTCAAAGCAATAATAAAAGTATCGAAATGATAGAAAATATACTCGACTAAAAGCAAAACAGAACGTAATTCTTTGACTGTCCACAGTGGCGCATTTACTTGTAAAATAAATATAACATAAATATAACATCGTAGTTCCATTTTTTACAATTAATTAAGCATCGGATTGAAATGATTTTTACACCGATGGAAAGCTAATAAAAAAACGAAGGCATTCAGTGAAGATTTTTTTTTATAAACTCAATAGCAACATTTTAATCGGTTAAAAACAGAACAAAAAAAGATATCAAAAATCGGCTTCAGTGAAGGTCTAGATAATATATTTGTAATAATGTGTTAAAAATTTGGCATCTCTAGGTGTATTAGTTGCGGAGAAATCATGGAATTACGATTACATTGATTTGAATGGGCAGCAAGCAGGCAGCGAATAGAGAGTAAAACGGCCTCTTAATGAAACAAATAATAAAAATATTTCTTTTTTTCTCCAAAAATTGATTTTACTTATTTGAAAGAAAAGTCACAAAAGATGCATGAATTTTGTTTCATCTATACTGTACAGTTTTGTTGGCTTTACGTGCTTTAGTTTTACTGCATTTAAATATGATTAAATACAGTTACCATAGCTTTAATTTAATTTCTAAAAAATATATATATACAAATACAGTTAACCGAGGTGACTCTGAACACCCAATTATTTCTACTTTGTGCACTCATTCAAACATTTGAAACATGTCATTAAGATCAAAAACAAATTTGAACAATAGTAAGATTCTTCAAATTTCTAAAATAAGGCCCGATTACAAAGATAATTATCTCATAATTGGGTAATAAGATAAGATTGGGGTTATAAGATAATTGGGTGTTCAAAGTCAACCCAGTTGGCCCTTCTCTCTCTCTCTCTCTCTCTCTCTCTCTCTATATATATATATATATATATATATATATATATATATATATATATATATATATATATATATATATATATATATATAATATTCTTATAGGTCCGTTCAATACAATGATGCGTTAGTTCACATATAACTCTCAACGTTAAGATATACGACAATAAATGTTATTTGGATTCCTACGTGAAAGTTGTGTGAATTTACGCTCCATTGTGATCTAGCCTTAAGACTTTATATTTTTTTACTATTATTATTTGTGATCCGAAATACAATAGCTTTACAAAAAAGAAAGCACTTTAAAGGGAGAGGAGGTGCAAGGTTTTCGAACAATCCTAAATCGTTGTATGTATTCATGTAAACTCAAAATGCCTTATTATAATCATAATAACCTTTTTTTTGTAATAAGTATTATTATTATTTTATACGTTTCTTAAAGCATGCAGTATATGTACAGAAATTCTTAAGTAAAATTTGAGTCGCTCGTCTTTAAGCTTGTCCTTACTGTAATTGTATTCTTCCCTTCTCTCTCTCTCTCTCTCTCTCTCTCTCTCTCTCTCTCTCTCATATTTCTATAATATACTATAACTTCTTATTTTCATCGAGCTTCCTCCGCACGTAAAATTCTTAACAATAAAAAGAAAGTATGAAAATCTTATAATAAAAAAGTTTTTGTTGCGAACGCTCGATGAATGGCTAATTTATCTTCTTTGTTAATGAGAAGTATATATTTAGTCTCTCCGCTTGACCCTACATATATAAACTGCTTTTAAGAATATTGTGCCTGTATACAGAGAGAGAGAGAACAGACATTATAAATAGAAGCTTTTGTAGTTCATTTTTCTTATTCCAATTGAACTAGTTTCAAACTAAATTAAAGGATCGTGGTTTAAAATCAATTTTTCATCAATATTATGAATTATTAATAGCTTTTGTTTATTTATTGATATATTTATTATAACACGTACAAAATTAAATACGTAATATTTATGCTATAGCTCAATTCAGCACCATAATTTATGCTATATTGTAAGTAATTATACTATAACAGATATTCAGCATAATTACTTATTTTATCAAAAAATAGTAACATTTGTGCTCTAAAATATAGCAATGTAGCATAAATGACTGCTTATGTTTACTCAAAATGCGTAAAAGGAAGTGCCGGAAAAGGAATTCACGTGACGGTAATAGTGCGTGCGTCTGTTTACTCAAAATACGGAAAAGGAAGTGGCCGGAAGTGGAAACCACGTGATGGTAAAATTGGGAGGTAGCTCAAGGTTATCTTGCTGCTGGCTGGCTGCTGGCACCAAGCTTTCTCCCACTTTTACCGTCACGTGGTTTCCTTTTCCGGCCACTTCCTTTTCCGCATTTTGAGTAAACATAAACAGTCAATTACGTAATTAATTTTTACGCATGAAAATGAAGAGGAACTTGGTGTTAGCTGGATATTTACGAAATATTTTTTCATGTTGTTTATTTCTTTCCTGTATCACATTTTTGTAGTAAACTTTATGCTTTTGATCCTGGATTTCTTTCCCTGTATAAAAACAAAATAGCTTTGAAAAGTTGGACAGATATTTACTTTGTGTATTGATATTCTCAAGTATCCATGTTTTATTCAAACATATCTGTTTCCTCAAAGAAAGAAAAAAATACCTCTCTCATATATAAATAGCTAAAGGCATAGACCACATAAAACAATATGTGCTTTTTAATGATTGAACACAACTTGAGATCTACAAAACTACTGGTAATTTTTACTAGAATGTAAAAGGAGCCCAAAAAGACAGCGTGAAAAGAACTGTAAAGTATGCACATTTGTGTGAATATTTCTGTTTATGACGTCAGAAACAGGTAAAAATTAGAATGAAAATATTGCAAGGGTTGCATAAATTGAAATTTTTTATCACTGCTTTGGCGGTACAGTTGGGTTTTGAGGCAAAATAATGTTATTTATGTAAGTCCTATCAAATGTTTTGTGCATTTAAATGCTTTTTTTTCTGGTATATGCCTTCAAGTTATATTATACATACGTATGGCAACATGCTGTTTAAAAAAACATTGGAAAAACTATTTTTGATCTTTGCTAAAGATGGTGTATTGGCGTTTGAGAGAGAGAGAGAGAGAGAGAGAGAGAGAGAGAGAGAGAGAGAGAGAGAGAGAGAGAGAGAGAGAGAGAGAAAGCTATACGTTTGTAGTACAGAAAACTTAAACTAAAAAATATAATTTTCTTGCCATAAGGAAACCTTTGAACATTTTTACAATTTGTAAACACTAAAGTACAAACAAATCATTTCACTTTTTTTTTTTTTTTTTTTTTTTTTTTTTTTTTTTTTTTTTTTACAAACAAAATGTTTCGACGAAAACAGAAACAAGTTAACATACGTAATAAAGTATAAAGAGAAAAATATTCGCAGTATTATTCCTAATTCCAAACGCGATTTTGAGTTCATGATGTGCTTTATGTATATATATGCGAATTTTTTTTATTTATTTTTTGCTTGAAAATACAAAATATAAATTTTTTTATTGTTCTGTTTGTTTCAGGTGAGTGACTTCTTAATTTTAAAAACCACCATTTTTATAGTAAGTATTCATTTTTTTTTTCTTTTTTTTTTAGGACTAACGTATTTTTTTATACTGCACGAAAAGAATAAATAACACTTTAAAAAAAATATAAGCATTAAAGCTTGTGCACAGTTTTGCAAAGCGTTAAGTAATGTGAAATTAACAGTTACGACGTCACTAAGAATAGAAATTTTAACGATAAAAACATTAGTGACGTCACAAGCGTTACAACCGAATGTATAAATAGGTGGATTTTCAACGAATAAGTTCAACATTTATACTATTGTAATTCTCATTTTATACAATTGTGATTCTAGCGCTTGTGATGTTACGTGTTTATCGTTAGATAGTTATCAACGGTTAGTGACGTCATAAGTCATAACCGTTAATTGTACTACATGGAAAAAATAAATTGTAATTTTTTGATACAGAGTGTCCCAAAAGTACTGAAAGAAACTAAAATTGAATATATCCGTGAATTTTTGGTCTATTTTAATAAAACTACCACTCACCGATAGGAAAAATGTGCGACCTTTTTGCCATGCCTATTTAGCACAAACGTTGTTATTTTGTACTAACAAAAGTATTTATGCTGAACATTTTAACTTTTATGTTATAAAAATATAACATTTATAATAAATATAACATTGTATATGTCATACAATATAACATAAATTATGTTGCTGTGCATAAATGTTGCTACATTATTATTTTACGTATTAATTTTTTTACATGTATAAAACATTTCTTCATGAAGTTCTATAAAATGTACAGTAACGTCAAAAAAAAAAAAAAAAAAAAAAAAAAAACAGAAGGAGGATGACAGTGACATATGATGGTGTAAGATTACTTGACTAAATCATCTACTCTAGTTTTACTGTGTATTTCTACTCAACATGAGCCGTTCCTATAGTATAATGTATATTATATCACATACACTTCAACCAGCGAGTATTTACATCTCACTAGACCAACCGGATGTCCCCCTTTCACACACACTAAAAACCAAGCGTTGAAAAGCTTGTATACAATTTTATAATGCTTTAAGTATGCATTAATGTCAAATTCGACGTCATATTGGATCACTCAATAACATGGGACGGTAAATAAAAATGACTCGATACCAGTTTAAAAATACTATCAATATTTTTGAGAGCATTGATTAGGTTGAATTGGTAGAGCTCAATTATATGCGAGAAAAATAATAATAACAAAAAAATAATCGATTTTTCCAAAGAAAATAGCCAAAAATGAAGTATGTCCTATGCTGAGCAATTACTCCTGTATGGCGTCGAAGTGCATTCAGCATGACGTCATGCGCATAAACCCTATTGTAGAATTAACGGTTATGACGTCACTAAACGTTGACAATCTAACGATAAAAGTAAAAATGACGTCACAAGCGTTGGAATCACAATAGAATAAACGTTAAACTTGACCGTTACAAATCTACATTTTTTTTCTTCGTTTTCTCCTAACACTTGTGACGTCACTAACGTTTTTATCGTTTCAATTTCAACATTAAGTGACGTAATACCCGTTAATTACACAATACTTAAAGTATTGCAAAACTAAAGCATTTCAATGCTTATTTTTGTAAGTGCTGTCATTGGAAAAATTGAAAAAGCTGTCAAAGCATATAACAATGAAGTTAAATGAATGCAAGTTTTATGTTTATAAGCTGTAAAAAAAAATTAAATAACAATAAATAAGTGGTTTCCTGTTTTGAGTGAGACGTGAAGCTCTTATGGTTGAAGTATAGAACAATCTCATAGCTACTGCTCTTGTAGTAATTGCATTACTTTATACTGTACTGTATGTATCTACTGAACATACAGACAGCTTTATATTATAATAATAGTAAAGTATGAGAGAGAAACTTGTCTTTTTACAGTACGTTGACGTGTCTGTGCTACGTTTTTTAACTGTTACAAAAAACATATAATATATTATATTATTATTATTAAAAGTTTGGATATTATATATTATATATATATATATATATATATATATATATATATATATATATATATATATATATATATATATATATATATACTGTATATATCGTCCTGGTCACGTCAAAAGGGCTTATCTCCATTGATCAGCAACTTGCTTTAGGGCTTGCTGCTCACTGGAGATATGCCCTAAAGCAAGTTGATGATCAGTGGAGATAAGCCCATTTGACGTGACCAGGACGTACTGTATATAAATATTTAAATTGTACATAGACCGCAATAATATATTTCAATTCAATATTAAAAAACTTGCGCTAAATTTGCAATATATTCTTATATATAAGAAAAACACGCGCTGGATTTAAATGGTAAAATTCTAATCGTGGTTATATGTATATTATTATAATATGCATGCATTCCCATATACATGGACTAAAATAACTTCATAATAATTTAGCTCATTTTCAACACAATTCATTAAATATAACATACTCTATTTTAAATTAATTATATACTGCAATGTATAATAACAATAACTAAAAGCATATTATAACAATTATGTTGGAAAGCATAATTATTTATGTTATTCTAATATACAATCATTTAAACGTAGAACAGTAGCAAAAGAGTTACTATTTATGTTTGTTTTTTTATATAACAAATTTGTTACCTACATAACACAGTAATTAAATAGCTATACTGTGCGTACATAACAACAGGGTTTCCAGTAACCTGGAAAACCTGGAAAACCTTGAAAATGCAGGAAATTTGACCCCCCCTGGAAAACCCTTGAAAATGCAGTAAAAATGATAAAAAAAAAACCTTGAGTTTTTTTTTTATGTATAAAAACATCATCATTATTATATAAATATAAAAAGAAACGAATTTTGATTAAAATTCCGCATTTTTATGAAACTATTCCCATTGAGGGGCCTATATTTTTTTCCTTGATAATATGGCTTTTAGGGAAAGTACCGAATTTAAAAAAAGTTTGAGAGTTTTATTTTACTTTTGTCGTAAAAAGTGTAGCAAGTTTACTTTGCTATGGACAGTGTTTTATAAAAGTATAACATTAAATTGTTTATTTATTTTCTTACTATACGGTACCCTAAAATTAGTTAATTCCCATATTATTATCATCAAATATATTCCTTGAAAAGTAAAAATATACCTTGAAAATACCTTGAAAATGCAGGAAAAATGATATTGAAAAACTACTAGAAACCCTGATAACAAACAGTTTTTTTTAAAAGAGTGAACTCTTTACCGCCAAGGAAAGAATGTTTATATTAATAAGTTACTGTTCAAACGTTTTTCAATTCAGTTATTGGTTTGTACTGAAGAGCTACGTCTAAAACAATTTGTACAATATACAGTATGTGCACAATTCTAGCTGCAATGGATATTTTATCTAACTATATCAACAGAATTTGTAAATTCGCCCCCCTCCCCCAACCCCTTCTGTGAGCACAACAAAAGTAGCGCAACGATGTAATTAATGTTCTTATACATTATACAAAAAAAAATTATTAATTAATTATATATAAGCACAATTATTATATCGTTTACATTTTTTTCATCATAAAAAATATTATAATTAATCATGTTTGTAAATTGTGTTCTATATAATTTTTCTAGCTATAAAATATAATGATAAATAATACTTAATAAGAGGCAATAATACACTAGAAAAACTATTACTAATGGCAGGTATATGAATACAGTAAATTGCAATAGGTAAACTTTAGCCTGGAACAGGTATTGGTACAATAATACCAAATGCAGGTAAAACATTTTTCACTAAAGTTGTGTCTCACCTATACTCGACTCAAAAAACCTGAGTTACCTGCCGTTCGACCTTTTACAGTATCGCCCAGCTTCTCCACAAATGTGACAATTGGCGATACTTTAGGCATGCCCGATTTAAATTGACTGATATTTTTTGAGTCGAGTATAGATTAGATAACATTTCACCTGCATTAGGTGACAAAATTTAAGAATAACAGGTTTTTAACTCTTAATCATAATAATAATAAGCTGCAAGAATTTAGTCTTTAATTGTCATATTTGTCTAACTAATTAATTATCTAATTTTTATACATTGATGGCTATAGTGGCAACGCGCGAAACTATAATTTTTAATGTAACAGGTATCAAAGGTTAAATTATTGCTAAAACCCATGGCTCGCAAGCGCTGAGTGAGATGATATACACTTCATTATATTATATATTTGTAAAGCCTCCTCTATACTTTATATTCCTCTTTCAGGACGTATTATCAATCAAAATGACAGATATTTTAATTCGTTGGTCAGACTAAACAGTAGTATAGCAATACCTGTTCTAGGTTAATATTTACCTGTTGCAAATTTGCAAGATTTATGTAACTTTTTTTCCACCACCTTACTTTACAGATTACACATTATTTTGGTACACAAATAGTAAAATTATAAAAATAAAATAAACGTAATATTTATGAATAACAACAAAGTTTATGCTATGCTGTATAATACCCATGTTATATAGCATAAATATAATGTTGCAACAGAAGTTTTCTTCTTAGATTTCGAGATACAAGGCATTCCCTTAAAGCCATAGACCACATAAAACAACATGTGCTTTTTAATAATTAAACACGAAATGAAATCATCAAAACTGCCTTAACAATTTTTACCAGAATGTTAATGTAGCCCCACGAGAGAGCATGTAAATACTGTAAAGTATGCCATTTAAGTAACTATTCCTGTTTATGACGTCAGAAACATGCAAAAATTAGTATGAAAATGTTGTGCGAGTTGCATAAATTGAAATTTCTGATCACTGCTACGGAGCTACAGTTGGGTTTTGAAACAAACTAAAGTTATCTATGTAAGTCGCATCAAGTATTTTGTGATATAAATGCTTATGTTTTTCTCTGGTCTATTCCTTTAGGAAATATGTAACTTTAAAAAGTATTTTTTGTTAACAAAAATTCTGTATACTTCACATAAAAAAAAATAAATAAACAATATTATACATACGTGACAAAAAAAAAAAAAAAAAAAAAAAAAAAAAAGGAACAAATTTTATTTTTCACGTAAATTACGTTGAGTGTTACGTGTTTTGAATACGTAAATAAATAAAATCTATAACGTATACCAAGTGTATAAATAAGGTTATTGTGTGAAGTTAGTCTTTGCTAGTTAACTCTAATTTTATACTTCAGTAGTGAGTAGAGAGAGAGAGAGAGAGAGAGAGAGAGAGAGAGAGAGAGAGAGAGAGAGAGAGAGAGAGAGAGAGAGGTATCGATCATATAAACTCATGATAAAGCTAAACAGAAAAACTAACGAGGCATAACATAACTCTGAAATACGTTTATTATAAATATCTAAAAGCTTGAAACATAAAATTATCTAATTCTATTTATAAAGATAAGTTGAGTGTAAATTATAAATTAAATAAAATAGATTATATTTAATACTTTGATTCATTGATAAAAAAAAAAATCTTTACTTTAATTGTAATTTCATTAATAAAATGAGGAAGACTAAAATATTGTGATGCACGGACAATAATAAATACGTAATAATTATGCTAGTTTATTTTCAGCACAATTCATTCAATAAAGCATGCTTTATGCTATATTTCATAATAATTGTGTTACAAAGCATATTGATGAGTTTATGAAAGATAATGAATCAGAATAAACAATGCATTTATACATAGTTTTAATTTAAAAAGTTTTTTTTCTACATACATACAGTATATGTATAAAGATGTTTTGTGATATATTGATGTCTGTGTTATAATTGTGTACTTTTGACTATAATTTCTAATTGTATCAACTGATACACAATAACCTAAGCCGATATGCTTTGTTGTATATTGTGATTGTAGGATGAAAGAAATGAATAAATATATTTTGAATTTTGAAAGTATAACTATTTGTGTGGTCCTAATTTAGCATCATTTATGCTATAGTGACATAATTGCAGCATAAATTACGTTATTTGTTCTTTCCATGTTAATTTTATTTCTCCAAAAAAAATCTTGAATCGATAGATATGCAACTTTTTTATTTTTTAGTTCAGTATGATTTTTTAATTAATTTTTGAAGATCGTGAAAAGACGTCACGAGTGGCAAACGTTTTCATGTGCCCACATGCATAAGTTGCCGACCGTTTTCGTTTTTTAAATATATAATCAAAAATACTTAAATGATTGTGAGTTCAAATTAGAATATTACATGCCTATCCATTCAGGACAATGTCATCTTTTAGAATATGTAATAGAATTACCCCCTCCCCCTTTTAATAGTCTTTATTGTTTTTCTTTCTTCATTATTATTATTTATTCTTATTATTTTTTTTTTAAATATTTATTTATTATTATTATTTATTTATTTATTTATTTATTTATTTATTTATTTATTTATTTTATTTTTTTTTTATTTTTTTTTTTTTGGCACTCACATGATTATGGGCAACCTAAATCTCCTCACAAAAAATTATTATCATGAAACAATATAGACTAGTTTAACATTTAACCATCGATATGAAAAAAATTATAGTGTCTTTTTAAAGAAAGTGTCAGTATAATATCGCGATCAAAGAACGATAAGAAAATTTAAAAAAAAATTGCAAGCTGCAATTAAAGGAATAGACCTAAAGAAAAAAAGCATTTACATCACAAAACACTTGATGAGACTTACATAAATAACATTAGTTTGTCTCAAAACTCAACTCAGTGATCAGAAAATTACGGTTTATGCAACCAGCACAACATTTTCTTACATTAATTTTTGCCTGTTTCTGACGTCATGAACAGAAATATTCACGCAAATTACATACTTTGCATTATTTTTACGCTCTATTGTGGAGCAAAATTTATACTCGGGTAAAAATTGTCATCAGATTTAGAAATCCAATTTTTTGTTTATTCATTGACATCACAGGTTGCCTGGTTCACGCGCGCGGAAACAAACAGGCTGTGACGTCATAAACCCGCATCTGAATTTCGTAAATGGAACATAAATTATATATCAATGACTTCGGACAAATTAACGTTTATATTTTAGGTATGTTAAGATATTAGTCGCGTTTTTGGTTCAAGATGTTTAAGCCTTTAAAAAGAACACGTTTTTTCATGTTGTCTATAGCTTTATAAAAATTTACTAATAATAATAAAAAAAAAATCTAGTTTAATACAAATTGCTAAATTCATCAGTTTCTCATTAATCCATATAAAGTATTAAAAAAACTCTATAACTGCAAATAAAAGCTTCGTATATTTGTAATAAAAAGAGTAATATACGTAAAAATTGGAGCATAAAATGCTGCTGCATCAATGCACTGTTGTAACGATGCAATTTATATTTTTCATTGTTGATTGCATATTGTAGCGCTCTTGTTTACCTGTGCACTTAACAATAAGTATACATCGTTATACTACTGTAATTAAAGTGCATTCGTGTGCAGTAATATGTATCGCATATATGTTTGCGTTCATAATACTTTATAGCTCTTATTATAATTGAAAATCAATATTAATGTTAAATAAAATCATGTTCGAAATAATAGACAGACAGTAGTGCAATTGTTGACACTGCTAACTCGCATGCAGTTTTGTATGTTACTTTTATAGATTTGAAATATAAAATGTTTATATAAACTTTATTTTATAAATTGTGATCACATGGATTATATTTCTATATAAGGTGTATGCATTCATGTTAAAGTCGACGCCTTGTTGGATCACTCAATAACATGGTCCGCACTGGAAAATGACTCATTTTGCCACTTTAAAAATACCAAGCAATATTTTTGAGAACATATATGCCGTTAATAGGTTGAATTAGTATCGCTAGTATGTGAGAAAAATAATAATAACCAAAAAAATAATTGATTTCTGAAAGAAAATAGCCAAAAATGAAGTTTGTGCTATAGCACATATATGCTGAGCAGTATTATTTTTACTTCAGTATGGCTTTCAAGCGCATTTAATATGACGTCATGCGTATACACCTTATATACTTGCTTTCTAACTTTTATGTCTCTACTCTATCTAATATACCATTAAATAAATAAATAAAATAAACGTCTTTATTTAGAGTGAGAGAGAGAGAGAGAGAGAGAGAGAGAATACTATTCTATTCTAAGAGCATCAAATTTTCTCAACTAACATTTTTTTGTTTTCAACTTTTTTCAAAAATCAAATTTTAATTAAAAATTCTAATAATTATCTATGATCTCACAATGCTAAGAAATAAGAAACTAAATGCTTTCTTTTGTTCTCCTGTTCTCAGCTGATTACATGTCCTCGTCGGTAACCAGCATTACAAAACACACATATATAGTCTTACATTTATAATAATAATATAGGACACAATGATAAATTATTATGCTGAAATAACAATAATAATAAGCTATACCAGCCAGAGATAATATATTCATGTCTTCAAACTTTTCTACATAAGTTTTCTTTGTGACAACATTTTTACATTTACTTGCTAACATCCCCCGGCAAATTGTTATACAATATGTATGTATTGTTCGTACTTTACATCATATGTTACATTAGAGTATCATGTTTGCAGGCTACTTCTACAATTTCAAAGTTTCAGGACTTAAATATTTTCTTTAAACTTTTTACTGCAAATTTGTATATACAGTAGAAAGGAAATTGATAAGTAAATAGAGATGCGTAAATAACGTAATAATAAATAAGCGGGTGAATGAGTGAATGAATGACAGATCAAACGAATGAAGGAATGAATGAATGAATAAAACAACTTTACATGGACAGAATAAATCACACAGTTTATGTTGCATTTATGTCGTTATTGCATAAATAATGCTAAATTAGAAGAATAATAATTATGAGGATTTTTGTTTCTCCTTCTGCTTTAGTATTATGTATGTATTTTTTTTTTCACAGTAATTGCCGCTTATACCAGATAGCACATATTATTATTATTACTTTTCTCCTAGTTTATATGTAATCAAAAATTTCATTGATGTATCTGTTGGGGTAAGAGTGGGCCAGACATTATAGTCAGGCTTAAACCGCGCCCTTTCAAAAATTGCATTTTTTTTTTTTTTTTTTTTTTTTTAATACAGACGATTTTTTATTTATTTATAAATAATTATACTCTACAAGATAATCTATATGCTTCGTAACATATAGTTATTATGATATACACAGTATAGCATAAATTTTGCTATATGGAACAAATTGTGCTGAAAATAAGCTAGCATAATTATGACGTTATTATTTATGCCCTGTAGATAAGTACAATAAAATAAGAAATAGCAACATTAAAATTATAAAAAGTATGTTCGTTTTGTAACTAGTAATTCCGCACTTGACACTAAGGATTTTAACTAGAAACACGTATATATACGCTATAGACACCTTTCACATCCTTGCGCTTTGTCGCCATAGTTTGTGGTGCCTATGTATTATCCAGTATAGAGGAAACATCATTTCTCCTAATTTTTCACTTAATAAGAGTTTATTTCAACTGAACGAATTTTTCTCATATTCTTCGAGCTTATTAGGAGCTAGAAATAAGTCTTTGATTGAGGTTTGAAGATTCTTTTGCTATTAAAAAAAATAAAAATTACGTTTTTCCTATGCTGGCCTATGTATTCATAACCAGCAAAATGGCGGCTCTTAAATATGAGTGCAGCCAGTCTATAGAGTCACAGAACTCACAGTGAATAAATTAATTAATCAATCAATAAGCAAATAAGTCAATATTTTTTTTTACACAATTGAAAATTCCATAAATATATAAATAAATATTTTCAGTTATAGAAATAAATCAAATTCCAACTTTTTACAAATATATATATATAATAAAAGCAATAAATATAACAGCGTACAATAAAAAATATTAAAATAACCATGTCTATAAAAAAGTCATGAATATATACAATTGAAAGTTCGCAGACTGAAGTCAATATTAGCATTGTTAGCATATAACAATACTTTAGAGATAGCACAGAAAAAACGGATAGTTACTCAAATAAAATACTTTTTTAAACTTCTTTTTTTATGATTTTCTTCACATTTGAATTTTAATATTTCAAGTTATTTTAATAATTTAGAATACAATAACTCTTGGAGCGTAATAATTTTAGTCAGCTTTTATTATTCTCTCTTTCTCTCTCTCTCTCTCTCTCTCTCTCTCTCTCTCTCTCTCTATATATATATATATATATATATATATATATATATATATATATATATATATATATATATATATATATATATATATATATATATATATATATATATATATATATATATATATATATATGTGTGTGTGTGTGTGTGTGTGTATATATAATCGCTTTTTTTCTCATTCTGTACCTCCATCTCTTTCCCATTCTCTCTCCCTGTCATTCTCTCTCTCTCTCTCTCTCTCTCTCTCTCTCTCTCTCTCTCTCTAATATTCCAAAGCCAAGTAACAAAACTTACAATCACACGATGAAAATTTATTTCAAAAAACAACTTCATTCATTCTCCAACTTTGAATACCCATAAAGTCAAATTCCGACGTAAAAGTTTCTAATAAGAGAAACTCATTATATTTTATAAAATATTTTATCAAAGGAAGATTTTCTACCATGTAATTATTTCACAAAAACACATGCATAATATATTATGCTCTCTGTGTGGCATACAATGCTGGTATATATGTAAGTAAAAATCGTTACGCGTTGAATAATAAAGAAGTATTATTTTTGTTCTGTCATCCTAACTGACGTGGTGAGTGAATTATGCAAACATATAGGGGTGCAAAATTAGCATATACTGCCAACTTTTAACCTTTCTAACACTTATACATAATTATATAACAGTTCATAAACCGCTTGCTTTTGTATACTGTATTATTTTCTATTGTGAGAGTCTAATAGTAAGTAGCTATTTAAAGAAATAGACCAGAAGAAAACAAGCATTTATATCACAAAACACTTGATGGGACTTACATAAATAACTTCAGTTTGTCTCAAAAACCAACCGTAGCTCCGTAGTAGTAATCAGAAAATTTCGATTTATGCAACATACACAACATTTTTTACTACTTTTGGCATGTTTTTGATGTCAGAAACATGAATAATCACGCAAATTGCATACTTTATTGTATTTTGGCGCTCTCTGGTGGGGCTACATTAACATTCTGGAAAAAATTATCATCAGTTTTGAAGATCTAATTTTCTGTTTATTCATTAAAAAACACATGTTGTTTTATGTGGTCTATTGCTTTAAACTTATATAATGTACATTTGTTGAGCAAACAATAAATAGTGTGATTACATAAAAAAGAAGAAGGTAATTTGATTTCATATTCTAAAAGAATCTATTATTCTGAATTGATACATATATGGAAACTCCTAGTTTCTTGAGTTCATTAAAAAGTATTTTTAATTAATTTTTAAATATCGAAAATGACGCCATTTTTTTCAATTTACGTGACGTCACTAACGCTTTCATCGTTAAAATTTCAATATTTAGTGACGTCATAACCATTAATTCATTACAACACTTATTGCAAAACTGCAATGTCTACAATCAATTTATTTAAAAATGATTTGCTATTGGCTTATGGCCATTCAATGCAATCAGATGAAGATTTTTGTTGACGCAAAACTCTATCTAAATACATGCTATTTCCATATGTCAATAGAAATTCATTTTTTAGTAATTTAACCGTACACAAGTGTTTTAACGATATATTTTTTAGAGTATAAAACTTAGTTATTTATCTATTTATATATTCATTTATTTACTAGACAAAGTCTTGCCAGAACATTAATATGCATTTCAAGTTTTCCGAGAGAGAGAGAGAGAGAGAGAGAGAGAGAGAGAGAGAGAGAGAGAGAGAGAGAGAGAGAGAGAGAGAGAGAGAGAGAGAGAGAGAGAGAGAGAGACTTTCTTAACGATGCTAAGTCTCGGTATATTTTATACTTTAAGCTGTTAAACTTTGAGTAATATTACACTGTAGAAATAGAAATCCAATATTCTTACTAACAAGTAACAATAGCAAGAAAAAAGAAGTGTATATTATAGAACATAAAGAACTTAAATTTTTTACAGATACGTAATTTTATACTTTACCTTATAGTGTTCTATTATATTCTATCCTCTTTTTTCTCTGTTACAAATCGTATTGAATTCAAAGCAGAAAAATACGATTGGTATATATAAGTGGCGCCATACAATACCTTATAATGTGTTCAGATTTCTTTTGTTTTACACGAACGATATTCGATATCAATTTTCTTCATTAATGGCAGACTTAAATAATATTGATTTTCGATATATTTATAATTGCTATACGAAAAAAAAAAAACGCAGATTTTTATATTTTTATGTATAAGAAGATTTGAATACTGAATATTCTATTATTTCTTCTATTAATTCTTCTAGTATACTAAAGTATACTGAATATTTTTTGTTAAAATGCTTATTTCTATTCTATTTTATAGCTATTTTCAACATAAAATAGCTAATAGAAGAAATTCTGTTAATTTTGATTGTGTTTAAGAAACAACTTATTTAATATGATATGTACAGAGAGTTAGATTTTATTATTATACTGTATGTTTTAATCTTCATTTTATAAAAAATCTCTGACAAGATAATTATGTTCAAATATGTCAGAGGACCATGTAAGTGGACCTTTTGTGGCCTCTCAATAAAAATAATTTATTATTATTAATAATACATTATTCCAGGAATGTATTCACATGGCTTTTATCTAAAAAGAAAATTTTCAACCCGTTATGGTGACATTTAAAATTTAATAGTAACTGCTACCCATGATAAAAAATTTAGAACCCGTGACCATCAGATAAGAGAGAAAATAATTTTTAAAATTAGCATGGGCTTTTATGGGACTCAAACTAACAAAAAAAAAATCATTATTTTAAATCTATGGTGACCCCCCCCCCCCCCCATTTTTTTATTTTTTTTTTATTTTTGAAGATATCTCATATTAATTTTAAATATTTCTTTCCTTATAACCTTTTAATTTGACCCCGCAGTAGCTGATTTCCCGGCTTAAATGTGGAACAATAACATTTAAGTATAAGTTTCTAACATTCAAACTTATAAGCCTGCTACATTATTTAAACCATGATTACTGCGTTTCACTTACCTGTTAGTTAAAAATCAATACATTTTACAGTCTAAAATATTTCTTTTTTAAAACAGGTAAGACTAAAGCTTGTTCTGTAAAGTATAGTGAATCTCATTTACAGTGATTGGCTGACCAACAAAATAAGACACATTCATTGGTTGATCTTGTTTTTTGAGCCGATAAAAGTGAGTCGCATGTTTCGTATGGAACTTTTTTTTGTGAGTTTCTTTCATTTTTATCAAGTTCAAAGTTTTAAAAGAAGAAATAACATGATCGATCATATGTATATAAACGTAGTAAACAGGTAACATCGTCATATCCAGCTGTTTTTCACAAAGGAACATTTTTTAAGCTGGCTCAATATTTTGAATGTAGTTTATAAGAGTGAATAATGACATAATTCTTTCTAAAACTTATAAAACGACTCCGGCCAAATCATCCTTTGATGTTAGGATATACGTAACATAATTTTTTCGTTCTTTAACGCCTTTATAAGATTTTATTACTTTTTTCTATATTAACTATTTTATACTATTTTATTAGATAGTTAGTTAGTTTGTAAGCTATTGATTAACTGATTGATTTCTTATAATTTTCTATTTATTTAATTGCTGATTAAAATGCACATATTCATTGACAGTATTATTTCTTGGCTAAAAAACAATTCATTAAAAAAATATTCCCAATGCAGATTTGACATGAAAGTGTAAAAACCCTATTACACGCCTCCTTATAAACCTCAAGCAATTAAAACTATATATATTATATATATATATATATATATATATATATATATATATATATATATATATATATATATATATATATATATATATATATATATATATATATATATATATATATATATATATATATATATATATATATAGGACATAATATTTATACAGTTGACGCACATAGGTTTATATTTAAATTCAGTCGCAGTTACCAATCGATATACATTCATACACATTATAATAATTTTAAAACTTAATGCGTTTATGTAATAAATATTTATTATAAAAGCGTGCAATACGTAAGTATTGTACAATAATAATGTGTTTTATAATGTATATAACTGAGCGGTGGTGTTATATATATACTGTATATATATATATATATTATATATATATATATATATGTGTGTGTGTGTGTGTGTGTGTGTGTGTGTGTGTGTGTGTGTGTGTGTGTGTGTGTGTGTGTGTGTGTGTATGTGTGTATGTGTGTATGTGTATGTGTATGTACAGTATACATGTAATTTTGAAGTAGCTTTTTATGTATATTTTAAAGACTATCATTATTATTCTGTCTTTTATAATTTTTAATACGCAGTTAAAAAAAATTATACGATATACATATACTTTTTAAAATTACAGCATTTGTATAAAGAAAATGTGGATTTAAAAATTTGTAACTTACATATAGCTTTTATTTTGTTTAATAGAAAGACTTGATTTATATAAACATATATCCTTTCTCCTTATTACCAGAATTCCTGCCCAGAAATGTTCATGGAAAGAATAAATTACGTAATTTATGCTATATTTATGACAGCATAAATAATGCCTAATTAGAACAAAATTAATAATTATGCTGTACAACATAATATTTATACTGTATTTATGAAGTATAGTATGAATTATTTTGTACTGAACAAATTATGCTGAAAATGAAGTAGCATAATTATTAAGTGTATTTATTTTTATACGTGTGCAAGAATAAAGGTTTTCATGTTTTCCAATGTATATAAAATTAATAGTAAAAAATAAATATAAAAATATTTTCCTCATAATATAATAATAATGAAGTGTTCTATAGAAAAAGATTATAATTATATATAAATAAAGATAAATTAGTAACTGTTATATATCGTTAGTACTGCAGTTGTTTTTTATATTGTTAATTTAAAAATATATGCGATCATTAAATTGTAATTAAGCTTGTTGAAAGATTTTTTATTATTATTCTGCTTTGCTTTTATTGATAGCACAAAAAAAAATAGGTTAGGGATGATAAAAAAAGTAAAAAAAAAAAAGTAGGAGAAAAAAGTCTACACGTAAAAAAAAAGAAAGAAAGAAAAGAAAAAAGTTCCCAATTTATGATGTAACAAAGCGCTTCTGTATAAGTGACTTACATGCTGCATTGAACAATTTCTATATTGTAGAGCACAAAAGTTTTTATTTTGTAAAACATACGTACTCGTACGTTACATGCTGTTTATGTTTAAAAACAATTATGTTATTATCACCAACTTTTCAGTTTTTTTTTTTTTTTTTTTTTTTTTTTTTTTTTTTTTTTTTTTTTTTTGTAATAAATGTTAACATTTTAGTTTATTCTTTCCGTGTATTGTACCTTAATGTAAAGAAAAGAAAACTTTTTACTAATGCTTCTTTTTGTGATAGAATTTTTAGAAAAAATACAAAGAAAAAGGGGAACACTTAATTGACTTTTTTTAAATTTAATTTTGTTTTCTTTGATTGCATCTCTCTCTCTCTCTCTCTCTCTCTCTCTCTCTCTCTCTCTCTCTCTCTCACTTCATACACACAAACACACACACACATACACACACACACACACACACACACACAAACACACACACACACACACACACACTGTGAAGGAAGAGAGTGAATCACTTCTTGATCATATTATTTGTGATCTACATTTTTTTTCAAACTCTCTTTCGTCTTAAGACTTAAACCATAATCCAATTATTAAGTTCTTTTTTTTTTTTTTTTTTTTTTTTTTTGAAAATTTTGATACAATATTTTTTTCCCCTTTTGAAATATAAAAACTAAAGAAATGTATGATATATTGCATGAAATTTCAATATTAAATTATTTATATTTAAGCCTTGACTTAAATGATTTTTTTTTCTCTCTTCTTGTGTTGAAACCACAAAAAGTGTTTTTAGTGTACCAGGTTAGAGGTTTTGGAAATGTTAAAACTTTTGCAAAAACTTTTACAACCACCAACTTTTTTTTTCTTCTAGTTGTTTTATTGTCTTGTTTTTTTAGTTTCAAAAAGTGGTTTGTTAGCGTATGCAAGTTTTGAATTGAAATTCTTCACTCTAATCACTTACATCGATAAATAGTAACAGCTCTGTAACACACCACAAACAATTGAATTTATTTATTTAGGTGATCTGGTTAGAATCAATCTTGAATTGAATCTTGAATTGGCTTGAATCAATCTCTCTCTCTCTCTTTTTTTTTTTTTTTTTAGAGAGAGAGAGAGAGAGAGAACAAGAAAAAAATGGAAACATGGAAAAGGTTATGCCTCAACCGCAACTAATTTTTATCAGTTCTCAAAGAACGAACAAACAATATCACGCAAGATGTTTAGAGCAGCTAATCATTGTTCCAGTTTTGTTCACTATATTAGTATATTTTGGTTCGTTCTATAAACTACACACAAAATTGAGCCAGTGCTCAGAACTTTATCCTTTGTTATTAACATATAATCACGACGTCACTGCATATTCGAGACGTGTATTTGACTTATAATTATACGATTAATTTAAGAAATAAAATTTCTAAAGTACTTTTTGTAGTTAAAAATTATTTTTATATTTTTTCTGCATACAAAAAAGTATCAAAAATGCTTAAATTGAGGAAAATTTTATGTATTTTGCTTGTGCAAGAATTTGTCTTCCTAATAAAATGAGAAGGCGCCTCATGTCATTCGGACACTCTCGCCAGGCATGTACCGAGCTACATGACGAGCCGTCTCACCTGTCGAGCATTTGCGCCGGAAGTCAAGTTTTTACACAAGCAAAAAATGCAAATTTTTCTTAAATCAAACATTTTTGATACATTTTTACTCGTTCAAAACTAATTATAATAATATTTATTAAAACGTATGAAGGAAAATTTATTACTCAAAGAAATCGTAAGTATAAGTCAAATACACGTCTCGAATATGCAGTGACGTTGTGATCATATGTTATTAACAAAGGAAGAAGTTCTGAGCACTGGCTCAATTTTCTATGCAGTTTATAGAACGAACCTTTGTATAGCCAACTATAGTTTGCTTATGTTGTTTTTTTATTATGCTGAAAGTAAACTTTTTTAAAAAAATGTTGGATTTTGGGACACCCATCCCCGTAAGCTGCAACATTAACTAGTTAAACCGTGATATTTTGATTGTTGCAACAATTAAAAAAAGATAACTAAGGTTTAACTAGAGGCTGCAGCTTACAGCCCTCAAAGTGTTAGCGCATTCAAAACGTTATGATAAACTTGCCCTCTTGCTACTTCTTCTTCTTCTTCTTTTTTTTTTTTTTTTTTTTAAGACTATAGCTGCTTTAATTTGTTAAAATGTCGTGAAAAAAGCTAATAAAAAGCTTTAATAAAAAAAACTTGTAATTTCAGTTAGAGTAATACAAAAGTCAACTTTTATATAAAATATTCCATTTCAATATATTTTTAAAAACATTATTCTATAGAGAAAAAAAAAGTATGTCTCAATTTCCAGTCAAATAATCACGATACCACATTTCTGTCAACTTTACTTAACACAAATTCCAAGATAAATCTCACAACAACACAAAAATATGAACTCAATTTAATTCTTGCGTGCAGTCGACAAAGAAGTAATTGAATTTTTTTGTGACAACAATAGGTTGAGACTTAATAGCTGGCGTCACGCATCTTAACACAAGGAAAATAACAATGTTTGTCAAATATTTAGGACTTATTGTTGATTTTGATATAGTATCTTACGATATTAAGTCATTTTAACATGGTACTAGAAAAAAAAATTTAACGAAAAAAAAATCGTAATAAGTAATTTACAATTTATATCATCTTCAATAAAAAAGCGTTGCAAAGCTGGTACACAGTTTTCCATTGTTTGAGGCATTGTAGAATTAACGGCTATGACGTCACTAAACGTTAAAAATAAGCTAAAAAAAGGGAAAGAAAGTGCCAGAAAAGTAAACCACGTGATGTTAAAATTGGAAGGTGGTGCTTGCTGCTGGCGCCAAGTTTTCTGTCCATTTTTACCGTCACTTGGTTTCCTTTTCCGGCACTTCCTTTTCCGTTTTTTAGAGTAAACATTAGCACTCATTATAACAATAACATCGTTAATGACGTCATAAGCGTTATAAACTAATTGGAAAAACATCGATTTACTTGATTGGCTGTGATTCTAACGCTTGTGACGTCACTTACGTTTTCATCGTTAGATTGTCAAAATTTAGTGACGTCATAACCGTCAACTCTACTACATTGTAAAAACATTGTAAAGGATTTTCTAGGAATTATTTTAGCGTGTAATGTTATACGTATAGGTGACCTGGATTAATGAAGTCATGAATTGCTTTTACAGTTTTTTAACCCCAGTTTGTGAGAAGGGTTGAAGGACATAATGTGTGTAACTTTGAAGGTCCCATCTCATGAATTTCACGTTTTTTGTTTAAATTATTTTCAGGCTAGGATCCCTTTAACTAAGAGAGTGACTTACTTGGAGCGAAAATAATCAAAAGAGGAACTTTATTTTTACAATATTCATTTCTACGTTATTTATTTCCAGCAAAATAAATTCAATAATTATCAAATATAATTGAATGAATTAAAAAAAAATCCAAAAAAAGTTTTAATAGTCTTTTTAATTTTTAAATAATTTCTAATTTGATTTTAAAAGTTGGCAGTAAAATTTGAATTTTCACGATTTCATGTTATCTTTATCTGTGCAATTGACTCTAAACATGTATGATTTTTGTCATTTGTTATTTTAAAAAATAAAACCCTTTGAAAACTAAACTAAAGCACGTGCTACAGTTCGGTTTTGAAACGAACTCGAACTAATATTATTTATGTAAGTTCCATCAAGTGTTTTGTGATTTTCATGATAATGTTTTCTTCTGGTCTATGCCTATAAGAAAATAGAGACATCATCCAACAATAGAGCTATAGAACAATAAGTAAAATTGACCCAAATTTATATAATAATTATTATTACATTTTCATTCAAAGATAATTAAATTTGAGAACACAAGGTTTAAACTTTGATAGAGGTTTCTGAAAAGAACTTTTCTTTGTTTTTAAACTACTAAATTAATTAATTTTATTTAAGTTTGCATTGTTTCTTTAATTAAATTATAAAGAAAGTTTTAGAAAGGAAATATATTTATAGGAACACAAGGAATTTCATTAAAACAAAGAAAACTGTATACGTATGCGTAATAAAGTTTAAATTTCATTATTTGTATTTATATTATGGCTGTTATGATTTCTGACAGAATTACAAGTTTTGTACGCAACTTGTAAAATTATGATTTTAATTGTTGCTAATATAATAACGATGAACTTATTTTCACGTATCGCTTCTCTCTCTCTCTCTCTCTCTCTCTCTCTCTCTTTCTCTCTCTAAATGATATATAAAATTTAAAAATGTAATGTAAAAATATAAACTGTACTGACTGTAGACTATCTCTAGTAGGAACTTTTTTTTTTTTTTTTTTTTTTTTTTTTTAATAAATCCATTTTACGTATAATGTTTTCTTTATAACTTTTTTCTTTATAAATCTTATTCCATTATACACGAAAAGAATAAATTACGTAAATTATATGCTACTACATTTATGGTATTATAGCATAAATGATGCTAATTCAAAATACCATAAATAATTATACTATATATATAATATTTATGCTTTGTAACATTGTGATTATACAGTGTAGCATAAATTATGCTGCATTGAACAAACTGAAAGCTAGCATAATTATTACGGAATTACTTTTGTCCGTGTGTGTGTGAATACATAAATATAAATATAGGTATATATATATATATGGGGAGAGTGGGCCAGACATATTGTCAGGCTTAAACCTCGCCCTTTCAAAAATTTGTATTTTTTTTCTATGCATTTTTTTTTTAATAAAGACGATTATTTATTTATTTATATATATATATATATATATATATATATATATATATATATATATATATATATATATATATATATATATATATATATATATATATATATATATATAAAATCAAAACTTAACGATATGTAATTAAATTCACATAAAGTTTTATCAATGACTCTATTTTACTATGTTAAACAAATCACCATATATTGCAGGAAAAAAAACTCATGGCATTTAGTTCTCGCAAATAATCCTATATAATAATATATATATATATATATATATATATATATATATATATATATATATATGTATATATATATATATATATATATATATATATATATATGTATATATATATATATATATATATATATATATATATATATATATATATATATATATATATATATATATATATATATATGTGTGTGTATATATATATATATATATACGCATGATATACAAAGCTCTAGGCCTTCATAGAGAGTTTTTTAATTTATCTTTAACTTTCTATCAACTTATTTATGCATATAAACAGAGGCTTGCTTTCTGCTTCTACTTTATAGTGGCTTTGAAGTTTACAATTGAATATACGAATACGGAACTTTTCATTACAAAATACCTTTCTCTATCTATCTCTCTATCTCTGTCCCTTTTTGTGTGTGTGTACACACACACACACACACACACACACACATATATATATATATATATATATATATATATATATATATATATATATATATATATATATATATATATATATATATATATATATATATATATATATATAATAAACTGAGGTAGCAAACATGCATGAATAAATTCAAATTACGCATACCTCAACTATAAGATATCAATCGCTGATCGCAGTTGTTTAGAAAATCAAATACACCAATTTATTATTATAAGTATTAAATAGCCCTCTGATTTTGATGGTATAGTTGGTTCAAATTGGTAGATATCTGGTTATACTTTCTCATCTTTGGAAACAAATTTGAAATCACAATTAAAATCCTGTATGAAAACATTTTGGAAAAAAAAATTTAATTTCGGCATTTGAAGTAATGTAGTCAAAATGTGAATTAAACTGCCTGAAATTGACGAACAAAAAGTTAAAAAATTTAAGGATAGTTTTGTGTATAATTATTACTTTTCATTAGTTGCTTTTGAACATAATTTTACAATTATCACCTAGCATAATTTTCATTGAACATTCTGAGAGGCGTTTTATATTATGCCTTAATTTGTTGCCTTTAAAGAGAGAGAGAGAGAGAGAGATTGGTGACTGATTGTTTATTTTATTCATTTATTTACTTTCTTATTTTTAATGTTTCGCTGAAAAGCTATAAAATATCTTGCCAAAATACTTATGGTTGCCAGTTCTAGTGAAAATATTTTTATTTCTATATGGTGTATTTAAAAATTATGTAGACTTAAGTAAAAAGAAAAGAAAAAAAAATGAAATGCTTTTTTTTTTAAGGTTTTGCAGTAGCAACTTAAGCTTTTAAATTATTCTTACATTAAAAGTTGTAAATAAAGTTTTTACATAAAAAAAAAAAAAATTCAACGTATACGTATAGATGAACACGTAAAAAAATATATTACGTAATTTATCATGCATTGAACACTTGCTATATTATAGAGAACAAATGTTACTGTTTTGAAATATCATTTTAAGTAACTATGCTGCACATCTTAACTATCATGTTATGTAGTATAATCATTGTATAAGACAGCATTAATTATGTTGTTATGCATAAATGTTGCTGCATTGAAATAGCATAATTATTACGTATAGTTATTTTTGAGAATAAATAACGTAATTTATGCTTCATTTCTGACATTATAGCATAAATGTTGCTCAATTGAAACATCATAAATAATTATGCTACACATCATAATATTTATGCTATGTGAAATAGGTATGCATTATAGAATTATATTGAACAAATTGTACTGGTTAGCATAATTATTACTCTGATATTTTGGTCGGTGTAACAAAGTTGCAGATCTATATTTTAATATTTTCTTGACTTTGCGATGAAAGAAGATCAAAGGTATCAAAATAACTAAAATGTAAACTTTAACTGTATTTAAAAGTTAAAACTAATATTGAAAAGTTTTTAGCTTAGTAAAACAGAAAGTGGCTATTTATACTTTACTATGCATGGACAGGTGCGATATGGAGTGCACCTTTTTTTTTTTTTTTTTTTTTCCTTCCAAGAACATCTTGATTGAAAGCTTAAAAGTTAAAACCAATATTTTCATACAGTAAGTTTGATTGCATAGGAAATCTCTATTATAAAGCACTTACATTTTTATAGGCTGATTTGTATTTATTTATTCATTTATTTATTATTTTGCACATTGGAAATATTGCTTCGTAGTAAGAGAACCATAAACTACAACCAATTCCATAGCTTAGTGGTTCACACGTCCGACTTGCTTTCAAGAGGTTGTGGGTTCAATCCCAATCACCGACCAGGTTTTTTTTTTACGAAAGACTGGCGATGGCAGGGAGCTAGCTTGGAGTTTAGGGAGGCAAATTTAACCTTTCCAACCATCCTGACAAGGTTTCCTCAGTATGTTATGGTGAATGCCGGAATGTTCTGACACGTTTCTAATGAACCCTTAAAAATACATAAATATAGGGTTTATGAAGATTTGGGGTGTAGAAATGTAAAAACTGCCAATACCTCTCTGAGGTTTAGTTAAAGAACACACACACACACACACACACACAAATAATAATATAAATAAAAAAGACAATATCTATATTATATATTATTCTAAACACTTTGTTACGAAGGAAGTCTAAATTTATGAGAACTCTTCTTAAACTTGTCTTTATAACTCTATATAATATTCCAAATCTGCATACAAGCTTGTCAATTACCATTTAAAATTTGTGGAGTGATATTAATTATAATTTAATAAAGATTTGAAGGAGCTGATGGGTAAAATTTGTCTCGTGGATCATCCTACCCACGCATTGCGCGAGTTTTGTCAAGTTAGCTTTTGGCGGAGATATTTGTAGTGTGTGCCGTGGTGGAGGGAGAAAGAGAGAGAAAGATAATTAAATTTCAAGTGTGCTATAGCAACCAAAGATCAAATTACGCTCTCTCTCTCTCTCTCTCTCTCTCTCTCTCTCTCTCTCTCTCTCTCTCTCTCTAAATGTCATTCTTTATACAGTAAACCGTTTAGATTATTCAAATTATCGTGTACTAATCGTATTTTTCTGTATTGTCATTTTAACCCCTCTTTTTTTTTTTTTTTTTTTTTTTTTTTTTTTTTCCTTCTTTTTGCCCTATTGTGTTATCGTGCTACACCAATCCCAGTCCCAATCAAGACATTGTCTTATCGACAGGTAAGTAGTTTCCAATTAATGGAAAAGCATACACGGGAACACACTTTTTCTTCTCCAAATCAACAAAACTTGACGATTAACTATATGTAATGCTTTTTTTTTTTAATAGAACAATGCACTTTTTTTTTTTTTTTTTTTTTTTTTTTTTTTTTTTTAGTACGCAAGGAAATATTGGGTTTAGGAACATCATTATATTTTTACCGACAAATGGACTGGAACTAGGTACACACGAGCCGGCTATATGGCCTAAACTAATGTCCCTATAATATAAGGAATCTAGCTTCTATTTATCTTTACTTTTAAGGTATCTATTGTTTTTAGTTTCAGTGTTAGGGCTTGTAAATAGCTCGGATTGCACCTTTTGCATGTTGTGCAATAATTTATTTATTTAAATAATTACTCAGCCCAGTTATCAGTAATAACGCATCCAATTCTCACATTAACATATTTAAAAAAAATGAAATTTTTCAACGTTAAGAACTATAATTTTATAAAGCCAATATTTTAAATAAATTTCAATATAAACTGAGTTTCCATAAATCAACTAAATGCTTTTTTTCTTCATTAGTATATTAGTAATATTCATAATTGAAATAAATAGAACATAACCATTGAAAATATACCTATAATATTATGCATATAATAAAATATGAATATTAATGTAAAAATAAAGTGGAAAACCGATTTCATTATGTTTAAACTAATGTAAAATTTATATAGTTATTCATTCAAAATATTCAATCAGTTACTTATTAAAAAATGTTTTAAAGTTATTAATAAAAGTTCGTAGAATATTTTATATCGACTTTCAGATTTCTCATTATAAAATATTACAAACTTTATTTTATTGAATAAATAAGAGTATTTTCAATAAGAAATATTTCCAGAAACCATTCCGCTGTAAAGTAAAATGTAATATAAAGTTGCACTTCACCTCAATAGTAGATATTTTATTAAATTATATAATTTTCTTGTATTTGATTGAAAAGTATTGATAATTTATTGATTTATATTTTATACTGTAAGTACAGCTTGTATTATATTTTTCTACTTAAAGACATAAACCAGAAGAAGTCATAAGCATTTATATTAGAAAACATTTGATGGGACTTAGATATAAATAACATTAGTTTGTCTCAAAACCCAACTAGTTCCATAGCAGTGATCAGAAATTTTCGATTTATGCAATCCGCACAACATTTTCATCCTATTTTTCGCCTGTATGAATTTAAACAATAAAATCCTTTAAAATTGAAATTGAATTAATTTGTTTTTGACGTCATAAACAGAAGTATTCACGCAAATTGCATACTTTAGAGTAATTTCTAATTTCGTGTGGAGTCGTATTTTTTCATTTTTAGCAAAAATTATCATCAATTTAAGAGATCACATTTAGTGTTAAAAGATTGTTGTTTTATGTGGTCTATGGCTTTATAGAAATTTGTAATAATATATATACTACATTTTTGTTGACGTCATTGCAAGCTGATTGGTTCATTCAAGTTAATGCAGAAGAGAATATTTTATTAAATTTATAGAATTTAAAATATGTTTGAATGCATTTATTGCATCATTTAAAGTAGATAGCATTATAATATGCATTTATATATATATATATATATATATATATATATATATATATATATATATATATATATATATATATATATATATATATATATATATATATATATATATATATATATATATATATATATATATATTTATTTATTGCAGTTTTTCTGCTTTATAAAATACACTATAAAACAAATTGTAGAAATTATAGTATACAGTTTTGCTATACAGTAGACCGTTTGCATTTCCTTGCGCTTTGTCGCCATGTTTGTGGTGCCTTAAACATTGTCCAGCATAGGGGAAACATCATTTAACCTCATTTGTTGCAAAAACAAAAGTTTATTTCAAATATAAGCATTTTTCTCTTATTCTTGTAGCTTATTAGGACCTAGAAAAAAGGAGATCGGTTTCAATCATATTTAAGAGCCGGTATTTTGTTGGTCAGGAATACACAGGCCAGCATATAGGAACAAATATAATTTTTTTTTAATAGCAAATTAAGTTTTAAACCTCAATCTAAGCCTTATTTCTAATTCTAACTAAAGTTGAAGAATATGAGAAAAATGCTTACAGTCGAAATAAACTTTTATTTTTGCGAAAAATGAGGGAAAATGATGCTGGACAATATACATTAGGCTCCACATTTTCTTGTATATAATCTGCCAAAAAGTTTTAAAAAAAAGTTTAAACCACAATTAATTAATTACTATGTATACGTGTAATAAATACACGCATAAATACATGCATTTCATGACTCTAGAGTTAATGATAATAATTTGTTTACAATTATACTAGTTTTGGGTGAGCTATTTTTTTATTATGTTGCTATTAAATAAATTGATTTGTATATTGAATACGAAGTGTTTAGACTTGCATGTTACTCACGAATAAAATAAAGTGCCTACTTTATTATACATATTAATGGTTATGGAGTAAAATAAATAATATAAAAATTACTTTTTATATCAAATTAATCTGTATATCTAATTTAATTTAAAAGTTTAAATAATTGTGTCAAAATATAAATTGTAACCTGTTTTTTTTTTATGTTCCATATTATTTTATATAAAGATCGTATCGTGTTAATTTACATTTAAAATTACATGACTGCGGTCAAGGTTTTATATAAAATATGACTATCGCAATGTCTAAATAAATTTTAAGGGAGTAGGTGACCGACTGATATCTCGCAAACTAGTCGGTCGCGAATTATAAAATTAACACAGAGTAAAGAAGCAATGTTACTGAAAAGTTTAGCTACGTCAAATATGTGAAAACACGATCAAATATTGAAGTTATTCCATTTTAAAGATTACATGCAAATGCGGAAATTCAAATTTTAGCGGCAAATTTTAGTCAAAGTAGAAACTTTTTTAAAATAAAAATAATATTAAAACTTTGTTCGGAACAAACAAAGAAGCATTTCTTTAAAATTACTCGATTTTATTTGAAAACTATAGTGTTTGTTTTGCTGGAAATAAAGAGAGTACAAAAAATTATTGTGAAAATATAGTTTCTCTTTTTACGATTTCCGGTCCAAGTTGGTCACCTTCTTTGTTAAATATTTAATCATTGCATAAATGTTGGCGTAGATTAGCATAAATATTTATGCTATACACACGTACAGAATAAATTACGAAAGTTTTGCTACATTTATGTTATTATAGCATAATTAATGCTAAATTATGGTATGTTCACAATAACGCGTAAATTCACGTAATTCTGACTTGAAGATAAGATGACGCTATGTTGGATCGCTCAATACATGGAAATTTAAATTCAAGAGAGAGAGGGAGAGAGAGGGAGAGAGAGAGAGAGAGAGAGAGAGAGAGAGAGAGAGAGATAATTAAAAAAAGAAATTATTCATTTTGCCAGTTCAAAAATGCTTAGCAATATTTTTGACAGCATTGATACTGTTAATATAGCTTGAATTTCAAGTATGTGTGAAAAATAATAATAACACAAAATTAACCGATCCCCCAAAGAAACTAGAAAAAAAAAGAAGTTTGTCCTGTGCTGAGCAATGTTATTCATTACTACAGCATGGCGTCCAAGCGCATTAAATATGACGTCATGCGGATACACCTTATTCTGATGAAAAATACACGTACTAAATTTAAGTTCTAAAATATATTATCACAATTTCGGTAGATTTTAAATTATAATTGTTTAAGTTTTAGTCTCATATAAAAGCCAATGTTAATTCCAATAGTTATTTTCTCTCCTATCTGATGTCACGGATTCTAAAAATTTTATCCTACCTGTTACTATTAACATTAAATGTCATCATAAAGTTTCAAAGTTTTCTCTTTAGCATTTTTAATACAAAAGACATATACAAACATAAAACAATGTTTTTCAATGTTTGTTTCTTAGAACGTATATTTACGTAATTTTTTTTTAAACTTATGAGAATACTGTTTCCATTCTTGTAGATAGTTGCAGTAAAATATTTCATTAAAATGACAAAGGGAGAGAGAGAGAGAGAGAGAGAGAGATTTCAAATAAAATGCATTTCTCAATGCAAAAGTCACATTCTTATACTATACGAATGACAATAATATTAATTTAAAAAAGCTTATATAAAAGTGGAGTAAATATTTTAGTAAATTAAAATCAATAATGCTTTATTGGAATGATAGAATGTGAAAGATAATTAAATTTTATACAAATATCTCTCTCTCTCTCTCTCTCTCTTCACTTCATTAATCATTATATTATCTACTGTAAATAATTAATGATATTTATTATTTATTTAATTTATTTTAAATTTGTACAGCAATAAAAAATTTATACCATATAATATATTATGCTTACACTAAAAAAAAAAGGCGTTGAAAAGCTTGTACGTACACAGTTTTGGAATGCTTAAAGTATTGTGCTATCAACGGTTATGACGTCACTAAACGTTGACAATCTAACGATAAAAGCGTAATTAACGTCACAAGCGTTAGAATCACAATGGAATAAACGTTAAACTTGGTCGTTACAAATCTATGATTTTTACATTCAGTCGTAATCTCTTGTGACCTAAGAGACAGAGAGAGAGAAGAATACTGCACTGAAATATTACTAATACTAGACTTAATTTTACGTATGTAAGCGTATACTTAACTTTAAAACTAATTTATTAACGATATAGTACACAACTCTCATATTATGTGTGACATAATTTAATAACTAACCAGATAATAATTATGCTGCCTTATTTTCAGCACAATTTATTCAGTACAATAATATAATATGTAGCATAAATAATACGATGTACAACATAATTATTTTTTTTCTATTTTAGCATCATCTATGCTATATAATGATACAAATGCAGCATAAATTACGCAATTTATTTTTTCCCGTGTAAAGGGTAATTAAAATGCAATTATCATCAATTAGTAATCGTAAAATAATCACTTACATTTGGAAAACGTAGAAATAACTACCTACGTAATGCTTTTTAAATTGCATTTTTAAAGAGTTATAGATAAAGTTTATTACGAGTATTTCCATATATAGACGTGGTGACGTACATACCGAAGTTACATGCGCACGGGAATGTAGCAAGGGACGTCCAATGTCCAATCCTCAATTATTGTATGTAAATTATCTTCATTTTATTTTTTTTTCCTAGCATTCATTCAAAAAAAAGTAAATAATAAAATATAATTTTATGTCTAAAGTTAATCTTTCCTATAATTTCTACAATTGTACGTATTTATTGTTAATATATTTAATCTAAAACACACACACACACACACGTTTTGAAAAGCTTAAACACAGTTTTTTAATGCTTTAAGTATTGTAGAATGAACGATTATGACGTCACTAAACGTTGAAATATTAACGATAAAAATGTTAGTGACGAATAGAAAAAAAATGTAGATTTGCAACGGCAAAGTTTAACGCTTATACAAATGTTGTAATTCTAACGTTTGTGACGTCATAACCGTTGATTCCACAAAACTTACTGTTGTAAACGTTACTGTTGTTCTCTTGTAACATTGTGGTCAAAGTTTTATAAAAAAGCACTTATTTTCTTTAATGCCGTGGGATAGTATGTATACCCCAACGAAATTAAAAATCTTTAAAAAAAATGGGTTGAAATAAAATGTATATCAAAAAATATCTATATGTACATTTTTTTTTAAATTATTTTGATATATTATATAATATTATTTTACATTATATATTATATAGAATATTTTCACCGCAAAAAAACATTTCACATTATTATAATAATATATCAATCTAAACAACCAGTAAAAGCATTATCGTTCACTGCATATCGAGCTGAATGTGAGTATAATATGTATGTATAGAGCCGAGTATAATATTTCTACATCATATGTAGTTCATTTTTTATTATTTATTATAGTATTTTTTTTTTTGTCATGTATATTAAATCGATCATCATACATACAGACACGCTATATAAATCGTATGCAGTATAAAATTTTGAGTGATGTTCATACTTCTTATTGATGCAGTTTATCATTCTGTCTCTTTTACTATCGTAATTTGACTTATGTGGCTTTTTTTTAATATTTATTATGCTTCAAAATATATGTCACGACTAAAACATAAAAATGTTTTTCTTTTTCTTTAATGTTATAATAAAATTTGATACTTTTGGAATAATGTGTTTGGAAAGATTTTTTTAACAACATATACACGTATATGCATCATGTATGTGTTTATATATATATATATATATATATATATATAAATATATATATATATATAAATATATATATATATATATATATATATATATATATATATATATTTTATATATATATATATATATATATATATATATATATATATATATATATATATATATATATATATATATATATATATATATATATATATATATATATATATATATATATATATATATGTAAACTTCAAATGATATAGTTTTCCTTCACTACACATAGTGTAGATCAGAACTCCACGAGATGGCGATATTTGTATCAAAGTATAATATATAAATATTTGAAAATATTTATCTAGCACTATAACACCATCTGAGACGAATCATATAAATGCAAATAAAGTCAAACAGTTAAAAGGGACGACGGCGGCCGGAATCGAACCGACAACCTTTGGATTTGCGCTCCACTGCTCTGACCATTGAGCTACAGCGGCGTCCAATTCTACCTTGATTCTTTACTTGCATTTACACAATTCTTATGACGACAACGGTCGCCTTATTCGCTGCCTGAGGGCACCTGTTTTTACAAACCAGCCTCTCTTTAAACAGCTGACTCCCCTCTTGCGAGGGGAAATTTACCCGTGCGGCGGGATTTATGTGTAAACTTCAAATGATATAGTTTTCCTTCACTACACATAGTGTAGATCAGAACTCCACGAGATGGCGATATTTGTATCAAAGTATAATATATAAATATTTGAAAATATTTATCTAGCACTATAACACCATCTGAGACGAATCATATAAATTGTGTAAATGCAAGTAAAGAATCAAGGTAGAATTGGACGCCGCTGTAGCTCAATGGTCAGAGCAGTGGAGCGCAAATCCAAAGGTTGTCGGTTCGATTCCGGCCGCCGTCGTCCCTTTTAACTGTTTGACTTTATTTGCATTTATATGATTCGTCTCAGATGGTGTTATAGTGCTAGATAAATATTTTCAAATATTTATATATTATACTTTGATACAAATATCGCCATCTCGTGGAGTTCTGATCTACACTATGTGTAGTGAAGGAAAACTATATCATTTGAAGTTTACACATAAATCCCGCCGCACGGGTAAATTTCCCCTCGCAAGAGGGGAGTCAGCTGTTTAAAGAGAGGCTGGTTTGTAAAAATAGGTGCCCTCAGGCAGCGAATAAGGCGACCGTTGTCGTCATAAGAATTGTGTAAATGCAAGTAAAGAATCAAGGTAGAATTGGACGCCGCTGTAGCTCAATGGTCAGAGCAGTGGAGCGCAAATCCAAAGGTTGTCGGTTCGATTCCGGCCGCCGTCGTCCCTTTTAACTGTTTGACTTTATTTGCATTTATATGATTCGTCTCAGATGGTGTTATAGTGCTAGATAAATATTTTCAAATATTTATATATTATACTTTGATATATATATATATATATATATCAATCTTCTTGCGTCAAGATGAAGCTTCTGCACTTTACAAATTTCCAAAGAATAACTTATCTACATTTTACAATTTTGTGGCTACCTGGTGAATTCACACACCTGTTTAAGTTTTATATAGCAGAAACTCCAGGTAGCCGCGACTTTTTAAGTGTAGATTGATCATTCTTTGGAAATTTGTAAAGTGTAGAAGCTTCAACTTGACGCGAAAAGATTTATATATATATATATATATATATATATATATATATATATATATATATTGTTCAGTAAATTTTTGAAGCGAGTGGTATCATTATATTTATTATTACAATCTGTATTTTTAATTCTGTAAAAATATTCGTATAAATTTGACTTTACGTCTCATTTCCACGGAAAATTCTAATCAAAAGAGGTCTAAAATGTTGCACGCAGGTAAAACTGAAGTTATAGCATATTGTCCTATAATTGAAGGGTTGAATTTTCTCTATTGAAAAATACAGCATTTTAATTCTAGCTTTTTGCTAAAATTAAGTAGACTTTTTAATCCGTGCTTCTTTCAATAAATTTGTTGTGCCTAATTAGTTATTATGAATAATTGTTTTTTTTTTCTATTGTATGGAGTATGATTTTTTTTCTTTTTTCTTTAATGTCTTCTTTTTCTTCTTATTTCTTCTTCTTTGTATACATAAATATAAGAACCACGGAAATTTGTTACCATAACATTATGTATATCACATTATATCAAACTTCATTTCTTTCTGCTTTATGTTGAATCTTCTTTCAATTTTCTTACTAACAAATAAACCTACAAAGTCTTTTTTTTTTTTCTCTTTCTTTCTTTTTTAACAAAGGAATAACTTTACAAATATAATAATCTACTTACGAAAATCTTAAAATATTTTATCAAAATTATATTTCATCTTTTAAAAGAATTAAAGAATTTTAACAAGAGCAATTTTATTAATAAAATTTTCATTGAAGTTAAAAAAAAAAAAAAAAAAAAAATTATACTTTGAAAAGGAAGAAAATAAAAATGTCTTTATTTTTTTTTAACAAGAAAATAAAATTTTACTTACTTTTCAAATAACTGTTGTTTTTTATCACTCATAATGTTGATTCACTATATTTAATATATACACTTCATATTCATAAGAATTAACACTTTAGCACTAATTTAATATAATTTATCTTTAATATATAGCTTATTCACCATAACATGCTATTAAGATATTCTTAAATGTTGCCAGAAAAATAAAGCTTATTGCAAAAAAATTAAGAGTAATTCTATTTTTAATATCTTTCCGTTAAGAAGTTTATATACTTTTGCTCTACTTAAAGCAATACTTCAAAAAAATTCTTCTGCCAATATATTTTACTTAAACTGTAATTATTTTACAGTATAAATTACAGTAATAACCTAAACAGTTTAAACTAATTAAATTTCATTTTTTATAGCATAAAAATTAATTTTAAAAATTGCCGATATCTCGTATTACTCGTACATTTCTACGAACACGAGTTTTAAAAACGATGTTTTCGATTCCAACTCTAGCCGAAGACTAAAACTTTTTTGAGAAAATTGTAACATGCGTGTTTTAAATCATGCGCAGTAGACAACATATATTTCATACCAAGATTACTATAATATTATACAAGATTAGAAGTAAAATTTGCTTATACTATATATCAGCTAGTTTTGGGCCAATCAGAGGAAGTCACGTGATTAGAATAAGCCAATTAGATAACATGAAATGTTTAGTTTGAATTTTTGTGTATTTCAAAAAAAAATCGATTGTGTTCCTATCTGGTTTTATGTATACGTGTAAGAGAGAGAGAGAGAGAGAGAGAGAGAGAGAGAGAGAGAGAGAGAGAGAGAGAGAGAGAGAGAGAGAGAGAGAGAGAGAGAGAGAGAGAGAGAGAGAGAGAAATTATGATATTTTGAGCCATAAAAATGGTTTTAACACTTTTATGTTCGCTACGTTTAAAAAAATTATAGGACTTATGTAATAGGATAATTAATACATGGGGTGTTTACATTATATTTAATTTATATTTATATGTTGTTGTTTTTACTAGGGCATTAGGTAAACTTTTTACCATTGCATTTTGTTATGCGATATTTTATTGTTTTTGATGAAATGTTTTATTTTTAACCTAAATAAAAGTTGTAAATTTTATTTTATTTGTAGCCTATAAATATCATATATATATATATATATATATATATATATATATATATATATATATATATATATATATATATATATATATATATATATATATATATATATATATATATATATATATATAGCTACTTGGTTATAAAAGGCACATTCAAAAGTTTACCCTTAATAATTTTTTTAATTTGTAATTTTTACGTCTAGAGTATATACCTGTGATAAAATTTCATGGTTCGTGGCCATCAAATATGAAAGGAGAGAAAAAATTAAAAATGAAATTAACATGTGGCCTTATGGGATTATTATTTTAAAAATTGTAATTCAATTTTCTTTTTAAAAAAAATACATACATTTGAAGTTGACTTTGGAAAAAAAGTTGCAAAAAAAATGCATCCGCTGCACCTTTCAATAAAATCACGAAAGTACCGATTTTTTTTTTTTTAACTATAAATACTGTAGAAGCCCTTATTTTAATCTTTATGGCTCAAAATTAGCATGTAGTTATCCCCCGCTTGGAGCATCCCATCATATTTGTTTAAAGGCTATTATTTTAAAATTGCTTGAAGATTATAATTATCTCATAAAGTTGTTCAAAACTATTTAAGTTAGCTTAGTGACCGGCTGATATCTTGCAAACTGAATGGTCGTCAATTATAAAATTAACAAGAAGGAAAGATGAAAATATTTAAAAGTTTAGTAATGTCAAACTTATAAAAACACGATCAACTGTTTAAGTTATACACTTTAAAGATAACACGTATGCAAATGTAAAAATTTAAACTTTAGGGATAAATTTTAAAATCAAATTAGAAAGTGTTTTTTTAATCGTGTAATTTTATTAGAAAATTTTAGCTTTTTTTTTTTTTTTTTTTTTTTTTTTTTTTCCCGATACAAATAACATAGAAAGATTTATTGTAAAAATAAAGTTCCTGTTTTGTCTATTTCCGCTCCAAGTTAGTGTATCTATTTTTTTGTTTATTTATTTAAGAATTTTCTTGTAAGATTTTTTAAAGCAATATACTCGAAGCAATATTACATTTTAGAAAGTTATTTTTCTTTTAAATGTTAAAAAAATATGTTTATATTTTCTATATCTCTTACATTCTTAAGATGTAATGGCTATAGGGTGTGTGTACGCATGACGTCATTTTGAGTGCTTTTCGATGCTTTTCTTGAGCAATGAATAACATTGCTCAGCATAGGACAAACGTATAGTTTTTGGCTAATTTCTTTGGAAATTTAGCAATTTTTTGGTCCTTATAATTTTTTTGGCATACTTGAAACACTAATTCAACCTGTTAACAGCATCAATGCTCTTAAAAATATTGTGAAGTATTTTTAAACTGGCAAAATGAGTCCTTTTCCTATACCGACCCATGTTATTTACTGCTCACTTATGGCGTCCACTATAACATGAATGAAACCAACCTATAGAAATAATAGTTTAATAAATAATAAATAATACTTTGTTCCGGAAACTCCTAAAAAAATATTAATATTTAAGGAATATTACACTTTAGCTGAATTTTATGATCCCAATTCCAAAATTGATGATATTGATGTTCTTATGCATACACATACAAATCTACAATTTTATACTGACTAAACTGCAATTATTTGCTTAATGTACCGTTCAATTTCTACAGTTTCAATATTTGTTTCCATTTACTAATCATTACACTTGACATATAATGTATTTTGCTTCTTTTTTTTTTTTTTTTTTAATTTTTTTTAATTTTTTTTTTTTAACATTTTATGAAAGTAATTTTATATAATTATAAATATTAAATTATAATTTATTGTAAATATTTTTTTGACAAGACCAACGCTTGTTGTAACACATGTTACTATGAACTGCCTGGGTCAATAAAGAATTCTTATTCTTAAATGGTTTAAAACAGAAATTGGGTGCAATTAAATTTATTCCATACCTTCCTCTTGTAAAAGGACTCAAACTTAATATAAAGTAAAATGTTAAAATATCAAATGTTTTTATTTTTTTATATATTTCAAATTATTACAATAGCAGTATGTAATTATAAAATTTTTCCCAAAGTATCTCTGCCTTTGTCTCCCTTACTGTGAAATAATGACAATTAACTGAAAATCTAACGAGAATACGACACGTAACATATACCAGCGTTGTTATTGTGTTACTTTCGTGTTGTTTTTACCTGACCGAGATATTGATCCGCCACCGCGCATGTTAACAACAAAGAAACAAAAAAAAAGTTACGCCCCATTTTTTTATGACGTCATGGACATCATCTGTTGCATTTAAAGTTTTGTTTTGAGAATCAAAATATGATGTAAAATTTGGTTAATAGGGTTAGGGCCATAGACCACATAAAATAACTTGTACTTTTTAATTGAATTTTATTTATTAAAATTTAATTATTAAATACAAAATTGGGACCTTCATAACCGAAGACAATATTTACCAGAATGTAAATGTGGCTCTACACGAGAGCATGAAAGTATACTGTATAATAGTATGCTATTTGCGTAAATATTTTTGGTAAAAAAAAGAGTGAAATGTTGTGCGGGTTGCATAAGTCAAAACTTTCTGATCACTGCTACTGCGTTTGAGACAAATTAATGTTATTTATGTAAGTCCCATCAAGTGTTTTGTGATGTAAGTGCTCGTACTTGCTTCTTGTGTCTAGTATGCCTTTAATAGACTAGGGGCTGGAAATTGCTTGATCAGTAAAAGCTTAGTATTTTTTAAATTGTTTCATCAATCAAAATAATCATTTCAGTTTATATAGTTTGCGTCGCAAATTACTTACTTACTTTCTTTTTCTTTTTTCTTTTCTTTTTTTTTTTTTTTTTTTTTTTTTTTTCTTTTTTTTTTTTTTAGATATTAGATTGTGACTATAATTACGGTCATATTTTAATCTAATAAATCACATGAACATTTATTTGTTGATTTTTTTTAATAATTTAAGGAATAAAAAAAGAAGAAAAAAAGGGGGGGAATATTTAAAAATTTTATAAATAGTTTGTTTTTTGCATTACTTTTAAGTAAATGCATATCTTGTTCATTCATTTTTTTTTTTATTGCTTCATTCTTTTATTTACATTTTGTTTATCTATTAATTTATTTATTTAGTTATATATTATGATAACTTTAAAAGAAAAGCATAAGAAATGAAAAAATAAATATATATATATATATATATATAAAATGTATTTAAAAAAAATCCTACCTAAAATTCCATACTCATTATCAAAGTAAAATGTAAAGTTACTTTTCTCTTTAAACAGCCATATCATATGTAATTATGGCTCAAATACATTTTGCTCCCAGAAACCTTGTATCTACGTATCTAACATAAAATTTGACATTTTATATAATGAAAGTTTTTTTTTTATTAGTTTTGACCTGGGCAGATTTATGTCATATTTGACAATTTTATTTCAGTAAAATGAAAAGTAATATTGTCTTTACGGTGGCTTATGTGGCTTACTTTTTTTTTATGATTTTTTCGTCGTTGTGATATTGCAAGCGTATACCTTGAAATATGAATGTCCCATGATTCATATTTTATGACAAAAATTTATGATGTTTTTTTACTGCAATTTAAAATAATAATAGTTTTTTTTAAGGTGTATTTCTTAATAGTTGAAAAATAGGGGAGAGTTCAAACGTTTTTATCGTTAGAAGTTCAACGTTTTGTGACGTCATAACCGTTAATTATTTTTACAATAATTCACTCTTGGGTTCGATTATCGTATTTACGATAACGATATTTGGTTATCGATGCGTTGTAAATTATTATTTTTATGAAATTTATCGTTATGTACTGACAGAAATTGACGATATTATCGTCGTATCGATAACAATACTTTTTGCTCAAAAAATAAGAAAAAAATATTTATTAAGAGAAGTGCACTAAAATTACAAAAATAATAGTAATTGTACAAAGACTGGCAGCATACGTGGCTGTATACTAGCAGTTAGACCACTGCTTGCTTGAAAATAAATTAGAAATCAACGACTCCCGCCAAATCAAAGTTGATATTTAGATATGTTAGGATATGACTAGTTTTTTTTTTTTTTTTTTTTTTTCTTTTTTCTTTTTTCTTTTTTTCTTTTTTTTTTTTTTCTTTTTTTTTTTTTTTTTGTTCAAGGTGTTCTACGTCTTTAAATGTTGTATAGGATAACTATTAAAGAACATATCACCAAGTGTCTTATATTTATACCCTGATATATAAGTCAAGTAAGACGGTTATTTACAGTGCACTTGAAGTGACTTTAGCCTCTCTTTGTTTCCTGCTATACCTAGTACTTGTATGTACATCTACTTTTATCTTACGTCATCATAAGTACAATACTGCGCATAATATTTAACACAATTCAATTAGGATGAGGAGTTAAGTTTGTGCTAGTTATTTTAACGAACTTATTGGTTTTACTTACCAAAGTGATTTTTACAACCACTTTTTCACAAAAAAAAAAATAATAATAACTCCAGCTAAACATTAAATTTTTACATGATGTGTTTAATGAGTTGAAGTAAATGCGTGTGGAATTTTATACCGATAGGGAGGGTGTATGCACATGATGCCTTAAAAAGACCTTGTCAACTTACTTTTTTATCATTTAGAATGCTAGACTGATAATTACCATACCTTAATATACATGAATTAGACACCATCACGTTCATTTTGTATTTATTTTCGTTTATTTTTCTTTTTGCGGTTATATCACGTATCTGACGTCACAATGTACCGCCGCCAATCACAGTCACCGCTCTGGTCACGTGATAAATTTAAGCCCCTCCCTCAAGTTCTTTACCCCTATCACGGCCCCATCGGTACATTGTGACGTCGGATACGTGATATAACCGCAATTAGGAAAATAAACGAAAATAAATACAAAATCAATGCGTTGGTGTCTAATTCATGGATATTTAGGTGTGATACATTGTTACATTGGTACATTGTTCTAAATGATAGAAAAGTAAGTTGACATCATGGGCTTTAAGTGCGCTTGGACGCCATACTGGAATAATGAATAACATTGCTCAGCAAAGACGTGGTTTTTGTTCTATTGTCTTTGGAAAATCAGTTAATTTTTTATCATTATATTTTTCACACATACTTGAGATATCAATTCAAGCTTTTAAGAGCATCAATGTTCTCAAAAATGTTGCTTATTGTATTTTTAAACTGTCAAAATAAGTAATTTCCCTATACCAGCTCATGCTTACTCATTTAGGAAAATTGTATCCTGTGAATTATGCAACCAGTTGCATATTTATGTCACGCGGGTTGCAGTCATATTAAATATCAGGGGCTTTAAAAATTTGACTTCAATTAATAAAATTCAAGGGACTAAAATATTTTTGCTCAATCAAACACGTTTACGTCCCAAATATTGTTTTTACTAAAATTTTCCACATAACGGCAATGTGCGAACTGAAATTGATCAAGAAATTCAAATGCACACGAAAATAATAAATTGCGTAATTTATGCTGCATTTATGTTATTATATAGCATAAATGATATTACTAAAAAATAATATAAATAATTATGCAATACAACATAATATTTATGCTATATAACATAGTTATTATGCAGTATAGCATAAATTATGTTATATTGAACAAATTATTCTGAAAATCAGCTATAGCAAAATTTAAAACATTCACAAATATTTCAGTCTCTTTTGTTTAAATTTTACTTTGTTTATTTTCCTCTTTCGTTAAGCAATACTGTACACTAAAAATAGGTTATTTGTTCTTTGCAAAAATAATGATATAGAAATTAGTTATTTATTTTACTTTTACAGACTGTGGGATAAGCGAGTCCCGCGAGGATAAAGAGACAAACTCTGATGTAGTAGATTTCCTTTACTGTGTGAGTAAAAAATTTGTCCACTTTCTCAAGTAATCTAAGCAAGTAGAGAAAGAGATACAATTTAGTCTACTAGTTCCAAAAATCGTGTCCTCAATTCAACAGAGGTGATATATCTTAACATATAGTTATAAGTAGAGAGCGCAAAAATAGTCGATCATTTTGTCAAAATAGTCGACTATATATACTCAACTCAAAAAACCTTAGTTACCTGCCGTTCAACCTTTTACGGTATCGCCCAGCCGCCCCCCTTCTCCTCATATGTGACAATGTGCGATACTTTAGGCATGCCCGATTTAAATCGACTGAGGTTTTTTGAGTCGAGTATATATAGTCGATGATTTTTGGTGCAAATATTCGATAAATAATGGATTTTTTATATGAATAGAATGATAAAAAAAAATTTTTTTGTGATTAAAAAATAATTTAATTTAATGTTAAACAGAAATTTTAGTATAATTATCTAATTACTCAAATTAGCGTGTCCTTATCTTGTATGCAATTGTAGTATCTTGTTTTGCTAATTTTCAATTTTTGGCAGAAAAAAATTTTATAGTATAGTATATTTTTATTAAAAATATTATAATTTCAAATAATTTGATACGTTTTCACAAGAAATTTCCTTAAAAACATAAAAAAGTGCAAAATAGTCGACAAATAGATGATTTTTTGTGAAATATTCACTTAGAATCGTCGATTTTTTTTATATTGGTTATAAATGCGCCATTTGTTGAGATCGGTGGAGATATGAAATAAAACTAGCAATAGTTGAGATAATGACAAAAGACGAAAATCTATTTGTGCACTCTCTAGTTATAAGAAACTCACCTTTATTGGAAATTGAAGAAGAAGATTTTAGAACTAGTATACTCAATATTTTGTTACTCTCATATCTATTACTATTGGAATTAATTTAGAAAATAACAACAACAACAACAAAAAAAAAAAAAACAGCTTTTTTTTAGGGTGAAGTGTCACTTTAAAGAAATATGATGTACTTTAATTTGCTGACCTTTCAATAATAACACGCTATTTTACTGACCTTTCAGTTAAGAACACGCTATGTGGTATCACTTTCCATACTAATAACATGTTCCCGAGAGAGAGGGACGATTAATTTGCATTTAGTGTATTCCTGACCGTGAATAATACTCAATGTCAATTACCAACCAAGCCATTATTACATTTTAAATGTGTTCTATCTGTGCAATAGACTCATTACACATCCTTGAAATTTGTCGCCATGTTAGTGGTGACTTATGCATTCTCTAGCATAGGAGAAACATCTGTTTTCCTCATTTTTGATGTAGTAATTAGATATATTGCAATGAAATTAAGTGCTATTGCCTATTAATTTCTTGTTGTTGATATCTCTTTCTTTCTTTCTTTCTTTTTTTTTTTTTTTTTTTTTTTTTGATGTTATCGGTTTAAAAAATTGTTAAAATTTTTCTATGGCTTAAAACATGTAAAAGTATGTCTAGTATTTCTCATTTAAATTCCTCCAAAATCGGTGGAGTAGTTTTCTCAAAAATCGCAAAAAAAAAAAACGTGTTTTTCTCCATAAGCGTAATGTTAAATTAGGGGACCCTTAGCTTTCCCCGCGCGCTAAACCGATGAATAACCTATTATTGTATTTATTTTCTTTTAAATTAAGTTTTAAAAAACTAATGCTTTGTTATAACATGTATAATGTTGCTATGAACTGCCTGGGTCAATAAAAATATTGCAATTTCACAAAAATTAATGGATATTTTGACCGTAAGGATTTTTCTCATATTCTTCTAGCCAATTAGGACATAGAAATAAGACTTAATTAAAGCCTTGTATTCTATTAAATATGAGTGGAAATGGTCAGCCTCGATCACTAATGAAATTAAATTTCAACAAAACCTGTTGCAACTTGTCTGATCTTGAAACTAAATTGACCTGGCCTTGGCTGTGGGCTGCCATTAGCATGCACTGTACTAGTTACTATGTACATAATTACTTATAGTAATGTAAATACGGTAATTATATGAACAGTATTATGAAATAACATGATCTATTTCAACATCCTTATAAAGATTTTGTTATTTCAGTTACAGAATTTACATGAAATATGCTATATATATATTTTTATAATAATACAAAATATATAAAACGTAAATTTTATATTAAATCATACATAATTATGATTTTTTTTCTCTTTTTTTTTGCAATTTTTTTCTAACTAGAATAATAATACCTAGTAAAAGAGAATAGTAGAATACCTTGAACATAAATCTTGATTTTTATGCTAATATATGTCAATATCTACTTTAATTTAGCTGAGGACATTAATTTTTAGTATATTTATTAATTATCATTCTCAAAACGGCAAATATAAACTTTGATATGTATGTTGGGATATTTAAACAATTTTGTATGTAGAAAATCGTTTAAATTATTCTATTTGTAATACGCGGTATGGAATTATTTACTATTTATTTATTTTATATATTTCTTTTTTCTATTCACAAAAATAATACGGCTTATTCTCTATTTATTACTTTTAATATCTGTCAATCTAAAAAAAAAAAAAAAAAAAAGGAAATGAAATTGCATATTTTATTTTCTCTTATTCTCAACCTTATTTCATATAACTCAATTGATATAATTTAAATTGTTTTTAAATTAAATTGTTATTATATAGATATTAACTTAGATCGTATTTTCTCGTTATAATATGATTTGGAATTAGTAAAACAAAAAATTTAATAATTATTTAATTACTTATATTCCTTAATCGGCTTAATTTTATTAAATATGGAAATAATAATTTAAGTAACAATTCTGCATTGAAAGCTATGTTATGAGTTTAATTCAGAGAATAAAAACCAAAGTTCACAATAAATAAAGAACTGTTGATTTTATTCTCCGAATCACACACATGGGAATATAATAATATATAGTATATTACATTATTCAATTAACTAATGTAGATATTGTAGGGTTAAGAATAGTAATACAATGAACGGCTTGGTTTTTAATCAAAGCCACTCAATTTATTACTCTACTCCATCCTAGTGATAATTCAATGTAATTTCGTATGTAGAAAATATGTAGATATAGTAGAATTAAGAAAAGTAAATAAAAGAACGGCTTGGTCAAAATAACAAGCCACTCATTTTATTACTCTTCTCCGTCCTAGCAAATGTATGTTCATATGAAGATGCAGAATTCAAGTAGATAAAATAGAATTAAGCGGAGTAACTGAAAGAACGGCTTGGTTAAATATCAAAGCCACTCAATTTATTACTCTGCTCCGTTCTAGCGAGCCCAGTCGACTGACCGCTGTGACGGCAGGAGCGCTATTTATATGCAGTGACCCCGCAGCCTCGAGCGCTCATTGGCTGAGGAGACATCACGAGGCTAGCGCGCGGGAATAATTTGAAATGCGTCTCATTTGGAGTGTTGTTTATTTAGTTGATGTTTATTTATTTATTATTTACTTCTTTTTTTATTCATCTATCTATCTATCTATCTATCTATCTATCTATCTATCTATCTATCTATCTATCTATCTATCTATCTATCTATCTATCTATCTATCTATCTATCTATCTATCTATCTATCTATCTATCTATCTATCTATCTATCTATCTATCTATCTATCTATCTATCTACTTATTTATTTTATTATACTAATATACATTATATATAAAAAAATATATCATCACAAGGCAATATTTTAATTAACTTTAATAATTACGCATGTTGTTAGTAAATTAAAATTAATAATGAAGAGTATTCTCGGCACTTAATTTGCTAATAACTCGGGGACTCTGAGACTTGACAATGTCTTATTTTCTACTTCCAAGTGGTGAAATCCCTGCGTGACGTCAGAGCTAGTGTCTCACGTAGAAATAAAAACTGTCAGATGACCTAAAAACTTCGCAACATATTATTTTGTTAGTAAACTTACTCGGGTGTAATATTGTATATCATTTTGTTACTTTTTTTTTTTTTTTTTTTTTCTTCTTATTTATGTTCCGAGGTGTATTATGTTATTTATAAAATACTGTACTTTTAATTTGAAAGATATAATTTATTTCTCGTCTCTCTCGTCTTTCTCTCTCCCTCTCTCAAAGAATGTCGATTATTATATTTAAAAGTTAGCGATTACAACGGCATTTTTTACTTTTTTTTTATTATGTTATATTTATAAAACATAATATATAATTTTTTTTTCCTCGTTGATCATATAGTAAAATCAATGTATTGACAAATAATACAAAAAAATATATATGTTTATAGGGGTGTATGAATGAATAAATAAATATGAAAAATGTGAAAGTATTTGAAATGCTTCAAAAAAAAAATAATAAGAATACAGAGTTACTATTCTTTTTTCTTTTTTCTTTTTTTTTTTTTTTTTTTTTTAATAAATAATAAGACGTTTTTCAAGATGTAAATGGCTAACTGTTTTCCGCTGAAGAACTAACTTACAATTTACTGTTCAAATATTTTTCAATTCAGTTATTGGATTCTACTAAAAGGTTACATCAATGTAAATGAATTATTTGTACAATTTATATTTACGTGTTTCATGCGTAATTATGCGTGTTATGCGTAATTACAACATTGGTTTAAAATATTACATTAAAAATGAATTTTATATATACCTAATATAATCTCTCTCTCTCTCTCTCTCTCTCTCTCTCTCTCTCTCTCTCTTTCACTCACTCCCATTCCCCCATTCCCATGCCTGAGAAATACTATATGCAACATACATGGAGCTATTCTATTTCCTCGTATACAATATGCATCAAATATCAGCTAAATTTCTACCTCAGAAAGCTAATATAAAATAAATTGCAATCGTGTGCAGCAGAGTGAAAACTGTTAACATCAAAGTGGTATATTATGCTACCTAATATGTATATCATGTGATACACAGCATAATACCTATATAGTGTCCGAACTTTTATTGAGAGTATATTATATAGCATGTTATACAAAATAATACTTGAAAAAAAAGGTTGTATTTTAAAGGCTTGTATCCAAAATTTAAAAAGAAAACTTCCAAGCTTTTTGATGCCATTTGAAAGATAATAGTAATCTATAATGACAAAAAATTTCAGAACACATATGACCATCAGATAAGAGAGAAAAAAGCTACATATATTGCAATTAACATGGACTTTTATGAAAATGAAACTTTAAAAAATCATATAATTTCAAATCATTTTCATTGGTTACCTCCTCCATTTTGGAAGATAATTATTTATAATAATATAATTAAATATAATAATAATTGTACAAAATTTCAGATTTTTCTTTCTTTACAACTTTTTACATAGTCATATCCCGCATGTATAGATCTAACGAATAATTTTTCTTTAATGATACTTAGAAAAATTAAAGCCCTTGTCAACTTACTTTTTTATCATTTAGAATACTATAGATTGATAATTGCCATACCTTAATATCCATGAATTAGACACCACCACGTTGATTTTGTATTTATTTTCGTTTATTTTCCTTTTTGCGGTTATATCACGTATCTGACGTCACAATGTATACCGATGGGGCCGTGATAGGGGTAAACTTGAGGGAGGGGCTTAAATTTATCACGTGACCAGAGCGGTGACTGTGATTGGCGGTGGTACATTGTAACGTCAGATACGTGATATAACCGCAAAAAGAAAAATAATCGTCTAGTATTCTAAATGATAAAAAAGGAAATTGACAAGGGCACACAAAATGCAGAAGTTATAGGAAGCTCGTATCTCTGGAATTTTCAAATTGATTCACTACTTTTTAGTATTATTTCAAAGCTATCTATCAATATTGACTTAATATATTAAATTTCACTAACATATACCTCTTTGATTTTTGAAAATATATAATAATTGAAAAAAAAAATAGAAGAGCAGTGAAATTTTATTTGAAAGTTTCTGTTACAACATCAACTAATATATAGAAATGAAAAAAGGGGGGGGGGGGTTGGTCAGATTGTAAAAGATTGATTTTTTTGGAAAGTGATCTTTTGCTTGTTTTGCAGTTGTTTGAGGACATCAACAAACATTACATCTCTCTCTCTCTCTCTCTCTCTCTCTCTCTCTCTCTCTCTCTCTCTCTCTCTCTCTCTCTCTCTCTCTCTCTCTCTCTCTCTCTCTCTCTCTCTCATACTCTCACTGCCGGCTCATCTAACAATGTTTGTGTTTGCACAAAACTCAAGTACTCTTCTTATTTCATTCTTGAAGAACATAGCTTACCAATATTAGCTACCAATCTCTCATGTTCACTCAAAAAAAAAAATTAAAAAATCTTATATAATATATAGTTTTGTAAGTGTTTTAAAAAGTATAAAATTACCGGTTCAAATTACAAAGTAGCTTGAAACTGGACGTAAAGTCACACGTATACTTATTAAAAAAAAAAAAAAAAAAATTAACAAAAAATGTGTACACAAATTTTGCAAAGTCCTAACGCTTGCGACGTCACTAGCGTTTTTATCATTAAAATTTTAACACTTAGTGACGTCATATCCGTTACGGATATGACGTCACTAAAACTGTTAAGGTTCTCTAGCCAAAACAAGGTCGTTCACGCCAAAAGCTGTATCCGAGGTGATAAACCAATCAGAGGGCGTGTTATAAACCTACTAGCCAATCACAGTTGACTTTACATTGTTAATTACACTGTATCCGCTCGAACTAGTATTGGGAGAAGTGTATACCATTGCCTTCGCTGGTCTTGCTTATATACCGCTGACTTGAAAAGTCAAATAAATGACTGATTACTGTTAAATTGTTTTAGAAAAGAGCAAAAAGTATTTATTTTTAGGGTTAAATATCACTTTAAATTAAATTAATAAAACAAATAATAACGTTAGAGAAAAGTAAACACAAGCAATGAAATGAATTAATTAATAATGAAAAAAAACTTCAGTACAAAATATTATAAACTATGTAACAAACTAAAAACATTTACAGTTTTCAAATGTAAATTAATTAAATATTCATACGATACTATATGTCTATTCATACGACACTAATTAACTAAATGTTAATTACCATACAGCAAACATATACAGATACGTATATAAATATGTAATTAAGGAAATGTGGGAGGCAAGTTCAGTCAAATATTAATATTTTGCTATATTAATTTAGGTAACGTTTTAATTTGGCAATGTTAATTTCTATATTTGAATATTTGTTCGTTTCTTTTTTTTTTATATATATGTATTATATATATATATATATATATATATATATATATATATATATATATATATATATATATATATATATATATATATATATGTATATATATATATATATATATATATAAACTAACCTACGTATATGAACCCGTAATTTAAAAAGGAGTTTCGCTGTTTAAATAATTTAGAATTGCAGTTTTTTTTTTTTTTTTTTTTTTTTTTTTTTTTTAAGAAAATAAAACAGATACGGCGCTTTATATCATTCTGCTTTATTTTATTTAAAAAAAAACTGCAATTCAAAATTATTTATACAGCGAGACTTGAAAAAAAAAATCTAATTATATAAAAAATAATTAATATGTTATCGAATGCAATAAACTGAGAGTAAAAGCGCCAGGCAATCACTGGCAGATTCAAATATGTTTTTGTGGTAGTCGAACATGAATAGAGGGAGTCTTACTTACCACACCTGTCTAGTTCTTGTGTGCACATCATAATAATATTTAGTACCTTAAAAACACAAATTTACCATTTATGACATGTCAATGGAAAAAAAAATTAACAAATTAGATCAGTTTATTTATTTTTTTATTATTTTTTTTTTTTTGGAAAAGATTATTAACTTGTTTTCCTTGTCTTTACACAAACTTTTTCTCAACTTTTATATGAGATTTCAACATCAAAGGAATAAACTCTCAAAAGAAAAAGTAAAAAAAAAAAAAAAAAAAAAAATCATGTATTTCAAGAGGTACAAAAAAAAAAAAAAAAAAAAAAAAAAACTTTTTTGAAAGAAAAAGTTAGTAAAGGCTGGAGAAAAATTTATAATGATAATACGGTATTAAACTTCGGTATAAAAGTAATATCAGAGTGAAGGATTATGTAAAACTTTATTAAATATTTTATTAACGATTTCATTTCATATTGTTCTTTCATTATAATAGCCAGAGAGAAGAGAGAGAGAGAGAGAGAGAGAGAGAGAGAGAGAGAGAGAAGTCTGTGTAGATAATTGAAAATGCTGTCAAAATGGACCACAAATTTCATGTAGATAAAATTGATTTGAAATGTCTAAAAATTATAGTGAAGTAGGGTTAGCTTTTAAATTTTCAATCATGTGCAGCTGTGTGAAAACTTTTATCTAATGTTGAAATTTTCATTGACTGATAAAATAGATAGAGCCCGCAAAACCAACCACATCCATATACTGAAAATACGCTGTAGTAGAGACTATAGTAAAGTAAAATTAAGGCTTGAAATCAGCTACTACGGGATTTGACTAAAAAGTTGTAATGAAAGAAAAATCTGAAATTTTGCACACATTAGGATAAGATATCTTCAAAAATATAAAAAAAAAATTAGTGGGTCGCCAGGCTATATATTTTTTTAAATTATGATTTATGAAGTTTTAATCCCATGAGAGCCCAAGTTAATTTTAATAATAATTATTTTCTCTCTTATCTGATGGTCACGAGTTCTGAAAATTTTATCATAGGTACTAAGTATATTAACTTTCAAATAGCATCATAAAGTTTCAAAGTCTTCTTTTTAGATTTTGAGATATATAAGCCATCTCCCTTAAAGCCCTTTTCAACTTACTTTTTTATTATTTAGAATACTAGATTGATAATTAACATACCTTAATATCCATGAATTAGACAACAACACGTTGATTTTGTATTTAAAAAGTTCATTTATTTTCATTTTGACAGTTATATCACGTATCTGACGTCACAGTGTACCGATGGGGTCGTGATAGGGGTAAAGAACTTGAGGAAGGGGCGTAAATTTATCATGTGACTAGAGCGGTGACTGTGATTGGCGGCGGTACATTGTGACGTCAGGTACGTGATATAACAGTCAAAATGAAAATAAATACAAAATCAACGTGGTAGTGTCTATCAATGGTAATTATCAATCTAGTATTCTAAATGATAAAAAAGTAAAATGACAAGGGCTTTAAGCATTTAAAAGGTTTACTCTCTACCAGTGAATGCTTATTTATGAAACTGTGATTTTTGCTATTTATTTATTAACATAATATTTGTAACAATTAAATCAAGAAGCATTAAAACTTTTCTTTGATATTTTCCTATTTAGGCTTCCTTGTATATTATTAAATGTCACTTACAAAGTTGATAAAGAAAACGAGAATTAAATTTGAGTATTTATAAATAACTACATACCATGTTAATTACACTTCTGTCTTCTGTGTAAGTAAGAAAAACTTTACTGTGTAATTAAAAACGATAGCAATTATTATTTTTTGCATAAACTACAACTTCTTGCCGGTTAAGAACATTTAAATGACAACGATGACAACGTAAATATAATTATATATATTATTCAGTTATTTTTCCTCATAACTTTCAAAACTTTGAAGCTGTGTAGAAAGAAAAAAATTATTTTTGCACAAGTTTTTTTTTTTTTTTTTTTTTTTTTTTTTTTTTTTTTTTTTTTTAGTTTTTAAGTTTTTAAGACTTTTTAAAATGTTTATTTCAGAACCTCACATTGTATTTCGTAGAACTTATTGATCTTTACACAAAAAAGTAAATTACGTAATTTATGTTACATTTATGTCATTATAGCATAATTATTAATTAATGCTTAAAGCCATAGACCACATAAAACAACATGACATGTGCTTTTTTAATAAATAAACACGAAATGGGATCTTTAAAACTGTCGATAATTTTTACCAGAATGTTAATGTATAGCCTCACGAGAGAGCATGAAACTACTGTAAAGTGTGCAATTTGAGTGACAGTTCATGTTTATGACGTCAGAAACATGCTAAAATTAGTAACATTAGTATAAAAATGTTGTGTGGGTTGCATACATTGGAATTTCTGATCACTGCTACGGAGCTACAGTTGGGTTTTGAGACAAACTAAAGTTATTTATGTAAGTCCCATCAAATGTTTTGTGATATAAATGCTAATGTTTTTCTCTGGTCTATTCCTCTAATTTGAATTATATAAATTATTATGCTAATATTATGCTGCTAATATTAACAGCATAATATTTATGCTACTGTAACATAGTTATTATGCAGTATAGCATAATATATAAATGATGCTGTATTTAACAAATTGTGTTGAAAATTAGCTAGCTATAGTTATTACCTATTTATTTTAAAGAATAGCAATCAAACGTTTCATAATGGTTGTAATCAAATGGTCTGTATCTCAAAATTTAAAAGAAAAACTTTGAAACTTTATGATACTATTTGAAAATTATTGTATACCTATGATGAAATTTTCAGATCCCGTGACAATCAGATAAGACAAAAAATAATTATAGAAAGTAACATGGGCTTTTATGAGACTAAAACTTTAAAAACTGGTAGTTTAACATTTAACATGGTGACCCCTCATTTTTTTTTTTTTTTTTTTTTTTTTTTTTAATCTTATATCACTGCAAAATTTCAAATTTTTCTTTCATTGCAACTTTTAAGACAAATCCCGCAGTAGCTCATGAATTCCCGCCTTAAGTAAAAGTAATTAGCATTATCATTTAAAAAATTAAATTATGAACAAGGCCTAAAAAGAACTACAATGATTTATGATACAATGATATAATGATTTACTTTTTGCAAAATCCATATAGTAGTAATAAATTTTTATTTTTTTCACTCAAAAAGATATATTTTTAAGACTTTAGATGCAGATTATTTTAGCACACGAAAAGCTCGCAATATTAAGTTGATAATACAAAAATCAATCTAATCCATGGATTATATTAAAGGTATAAGTGGATTTTCTTCTCTCTCTATCTTATTTTACATTAATATAGGGGAACAATTTGTTTTAAATTCTATAAGAAAATTTCGTGTAGACTTCATAACGAATTAACTGCAATTTTAAATCAATAAAAAAAGACAAGAACCTAGGTACACCCAAAAATCAAATGTTTACTCACAAAACTGTGTAAGTAATCCCTTGGGTACCCCGTGGGCTATAATAGTAAAATATGACTATTTCTATTGAATTATTTTTGAAAACAAAAATAATTAATTTTTAGGGAAAGTTCAGGGATTGTAACATGGCTTTTTCAATGACAATGAGATGAAAAGTTCATTGACTCACAAAATATGTGAGCCCCCATATAATAGCCCCATGGTATAGCCCCGCAAACTTGCTTTCATCATGCACGGAAAGAATAATTTACGTGATTTATGCTGCATTTGTCATTATAGCATAAATTATGCTAAATTAGAACAGAATAAATAATTTTTCTGTTCACCATTATATATAAAATATAACATAATTATTATGCAATAAAAACTCAATTTTGCCATATTGAACAAAGTGCACTTTGACATGTACACGGAAGACATAAATTTAAGAAATTATTCAGATACATATCTATAACTCTTTATGTACTAAACAAATAACTCTCTTGCAAAAAGTCTAAAGAGTAACTCGTTAGTACAAACGCAATTTCTTTAGCGGTAAATAGTTAACTCTTTAGATTCTAAAAAGTTTAGTTTGTATCTAACGAATTTACATGAAAAAAGTCTAAATAGGAACTCTTAAGATAATTTTTTCCGTGTACTGAAAATGAGATAGCATAATTATTACATAATTATTTTTGTTTGTGTGCGAGATATGCAACACCTGCTATGTCTGTTTTCTGTGTGTATATTTCTAATTCTGTACAAATAATAAATCAGCAACATAATGCTGCAGTGTTTTTATTATTTTATATTTGTTTATGCTAAATATGTTTTAACTCATAAATTTATGACTTTTACTGTAAATTTTTACACGCTATAACTGTTTAGCATGCAAAAAATTTCTATTTTTAAACCTGAATACAAATTTTTGTTTTGTTTTACATGAATAAAGATTATAGTAAAGTTTTTAATATTTAATGTTATAAGTACACTCGGGGGCATAAGAAAAAACACACAAATAATTAAAGTCAAGAAACTTTCAAAAGAAAAAAATAAAGATATAAATAAAACTTATGGTAGGATATCATAATGCATAGGTACTTTATAGGTAGCATGGTAAGAGATCACATTGTGTATGGGCATTTGCCTTTTTCTCCCTATCTATTGGGTTATCGTGATCATTTTTTTGTAACAATTTTTCTTTGTATTGTTATATTTTTAATGCCCAATAAACAGTTATTTAATTTTTTAATTTTAATTTTTAAAAGGTTCGATGAAGATTATGTTAGGTAGAGATGTCGAATTTCGTGTGTCGTTCGTGATGTTGGTGTTGGTTTAAAAAAAAAATTAAAAATTCTATGTCCTAAAATACGTAAAATTATGTTTATATAGTATTCCTCATTTAAATATATCCGCCCTTGTGGCGGTATTTTTCTCAAAAAACGTGTTTCTCCCCATAAGCGTAATGTTAAATTAGTTGAAATTAGAGGACACTTATCTTTTCACGAGCGCTATACCGATAAGCTTCATTTTCTACAGTAAAATTTCAATTTTCCCTCAAAAAAATAAAAATCTAATGAAAAACTAAAAATAATAATCCTAATATATCCCTACAACTTGAAAATTTCCGCTAATGTAATGTGTGTTTTTTAATGGGATTTTGCATTTTTTTCGCGTTGAAGGTATAGCAGATTTACGAACAAATTATTTTCTCAATAATGCCTTTCAAAATTACTCTGATTTCTGCAACTAAAATGACAATATCACAATCACTATACAAAATAGTGTATAAATTATACGATGTTCTACAAAAATGTTTCAAAATTTTTACGTATTTTTTTTTGTCCGTGATAATAATAATAAAAATAATACTAAATAATTTTTATTTAAATATAGATTTAGCAAATAAAAAAAATGTAAATTTTCATTAAGAATATTGTTATAATATGTGTTAAGAAAAATATAAAAATAAAAATTAAATTATTTAAAAATAAAATAACCATAAACTCCCTAGAAGGCAAATAAATGTATCAAATAAATTAGAATTGTTGCCCAAAGCGAAGCAGCTTAAATTCCTCATCATATATGACAGATTGTTCTGTGTTATGTTATCACAAATATTATACTACTATACTGATATTTCCGAGAATTTTATCTCGTCACCCCGCGGAGATAAATTCAAATCTATCGACTTTTATTAATTTTGTTTCACATCTGTTCCACCAAATAAAAGTATCGTCATATTTGTTAAGCAAATAAAGGCGGTTTTTTTGTCGTTTGATTTTATTATTTTTACATTGCAGCTTTCTATTCATAGAAGTAGTTGTGAAAACATGTTTTCATATTTTTTTATGAGAGAAAAAGAATAGAAAAAAGTAAATAAAAAATAACTTTTTTTACAACATTTTCCTTTAGCGCTGTAACAAAAACTATAGTGGAACGTATCGTCAGTCGGATATGCAAAGCTCGGATTAGAAATTTGAGTGTTTCTGAAGTTTGAATCGTCATAATTCAAAAATAAAAAGTCACAAAAATCTGAAATTATTTTTGTCGTGCGGCTTATATATCTGACAATACATTGTATTAATTTCATATTTTTATTTCAAATAGTTCGCTCACAATTCATCAATTAGTAAACTAAAACACCCTGTTTTAGCACTCTGTTCAAAAAAGTGAAATTAAAATTATTATTCCCTTGCAACAGTAAGCAATAAAAATTTCAAATTAATATCATACAGTCAAGAAATGTTGCTTATTCTTAATGTACAGTTGAAATATTTTTGCAAGCGACCCCTTTGCCAAAATTTGCAAAAAAACGGATCTCGCGTTCTTTTAATGTTTTGAAGCTCAAAATTATTTTAGGGGCACAATTTTGTATTCTTAAAAGATTTCTTTGCAATATACAAAGTTATTTTGAAATTAACTAACATTTATGAATTAATTAACTTATAGCCCCTGTATTTACGCAAAAAGCAGTACATAAAATGCCTGATGACCGCAACCAGCAGTACATTAAATTTTTAAAAATGCATTTAATATCATAGAAATAAGATATTTACATTATTAGCAAAAGACCATTTAAGAGATTCAAAATTGCACCCCGAAAATAATTTTGAGCTTCAAAACATTAAAAGAACGCGAGATCCGTTTTTTGCAAATTTTGGCAAAGGGGTCGCTTGCAAAAAAATTTCAACTGTATATTAAGAATAAGCAACATTTATTGACTCTATGATGTTAATTTGAAATTTTTATTCCTAACTGTTGCATGGGAATAATAATTTTAGTTTCACTTTTTTGCACAGAGTGCTAAAACAGGGTGTTTTAGTTTACTAATTGATGAATTGTGAGCGAACTATTTGAAATAAAAATATAAAATTAATACAATATATTGTCAGATATATAAGCCGCACGACAAAAATAATTTCAATTTTTTGTGACTTTTTATTTTTGAATTATGACGATTCAAACTTCAGAAACACTCAAATTCCTAATCCGAGCTTTGCATATCCGACTGACGGTATATAGAACTGCTATATGTAATCCTCAAAGGAACTATATAGGGTGGTTGCATTTATATAAAAGTCGACGCCATATGTGAGCACTAAATAACATTGGCTGATATGAGGAAATGACTCATTTTGCAGGTTTAAAAATACTTACTTGTTAGTAGCAATATTTTTGATTGAGCTCTTAATAGAATTAAATTTTCAATTATGCGAGAATAATAATAATAATAATAAAACTAATTTCTTAAACAAAATAAGAAAAAATGTCATTTTTTGTTCCTATTACTGGAGCAATGTTATTAATTGCTCCAGTATGGCGTTAAAGCGCATTCATATGTGATGTCATGCGCCTAAACCCTATAGTAAAATGTGCCATATATATTTATAGTATACTATGCTTATGTATTGTTAATGTGTTACAGCGGACATATTCGAGGACGTGGAGAGCAAGCTACAGGGCAGCGGGGTCAAAGTTTGGTGTGTGGGTGGTGGACGCATTCTACATACCGCGGCGGATAAGAAACTTAAAGTCTTCGGATATTCCCAGGTATCACATAGTACTCTTTTTTTCTATACTATAACTGTAGTGTACTATAGTTATTCTATATAATTATTGTATGCTATATGAACAAGTTTTTTTTATTTTTTTATTGCGGCATAAGTTTGTATTGTTTGTATTTCTTTCAATAGCATGTTTACCATATTTCAAATCGATTTGTCCATCGGTTATGTGGGATGGTGAGCATGGTGAGTCCTATGTTTCCCATGCTATTTCTTCCCACATAACTGATGCAAATGGATTTGAAATTTGGTACTTATGCTATTGAAGGCAATACTGATACGCTAATTTTTAAAAAAAAAAAAAAGTTATCGAGTCAAAAAAAAATGTTCCCCCACGTCTGTTGTTATATTTAAATATTTAATTTTTTTGCACTTATTTTTAGCGACATAAATTAAATAATTTATAATGTTATTCCTATCTTATTTATATATATATTTTCATATTTTATTCATAATCGCGTCAATGGAAATTTAAAGATTTTTTTTTTTTTTTTTTTTTTTTTAATGAAGAAATTTTAAACTTTAGCCTTGCTGCATTAAAATAAACAAACGGAAATTGCCTGATTGTGTACTTCGTCTGTTGCATCATTTTTTTCCCCCTTTAGAATCCATAGAACAACTTGAAAAACAAGTGCACATGCATAAGCAATTAAACAATGGTTTTAATTCCGTTTTTCAATGACGCCCAACACTAACTTACAAAGAAACAAACAAAAACAAAACTAAATTAAGATTTGTCAATAGGTCAACATAATATATTACTTAAATCCAGAAAGTCAGAACTACACAATTATATTTTATTTAATTTCAGGGTTACGGGAAAGCGGACCACACAATTTCAGTAGAATTACTGAAGAAAATTTACCCTGGATATGAAATTACCTGGAGTGACGAAGGATATTAACCAACCCCCTCTTTCATACCCTAATACACCCTAATTACCTTTAAATTAAGGAATGAAATATTGCTACATGTATTGTAAATTAGTATGCTATTTGGTGTTTTGGCTTGTGTTTTGGGTTTAAAAAAAAAGTTATTTGAAATTATTGAATAAATGTAATTTGGTGACCCTGTATTTACCATGCATTACCATGGTAAACCAAATTATACATTATAATAAATGTAGTTTGAAAAATCAATTAAAAAAAATGACCCTACCTATCTTAAAGACATTATCTTTATATCTATTTAGTTTATTCATTAAAAAATTAGTGCCTAATTATTTATTACCTACTTAACAAAAATGCTTATATTTACTTTAATTAATTAATATGATACGTATTTGTGCTCAAAACAAACATGCTATTATGTACTATTTCTAAATATCTAACTGACAAAAACTCGTAATAATTATATACTCTCATTTTCAAACCCTATACCAAGTTTTAGTAAGAAACAAAGTTTGGCAAGATTCAGTTACAATTACTAGTAATTGATATGATAAGTTAAAATATAAATTTTCGGCAAGAAAAATAAAAAAATTACTACACATTTGTGTATGCTTTTTTTTTTTTTTTTTTTTTTTTTTTTTTTTTTTTTTTTCTTGCAAAAATTTCAACAACTTGATTTATCCTACCAAACGAAAGAAACATTTTGCGTTGTAATTATGAAAGTAAAGAACATTATTGTGGAGTAAAATGTACACACAATGACGATGAATATCAAATATTTTACCATTCAAATTCATGAAATTTTCTCACATGAGAAAAACTTATATAAGATAAGAATAACATATAGCTAATTGACCGCGAGATTTTAAATGATAAAATATACACCACAATCGTATGTACTGTACTTCCCAGTCCATGAGTAACACTCGTCATTATGTACACTTGGAAATTTGAAAATATACACCTACTTTACAAGTGGTTTGCAGGGCTATGTTTCCTCCAATTAAAAAAATAAATTACGTAATTAATGCTGTATTAAATAATTACTATATTATTGTAGAGCACTAATTTTGCTATTTTTTAAATAACGTAAGTAATTATGCTGAACATCTTAACTATTATGTTATGAAAATAACTATGCATCATAAATTATGTATACATAAATGTTACTGCTGCATTGAGCTAGTATAATTATTACGTATTTATTTTTGTAAGTGTGGATTTTTACTTTGAATTAATTTTTACTCCATCATCTAGTTTGAAAAAACGCCACAAGGTAGCACTTCTGTACCACTTTTTTTTTCTTGTAAATTTTTGGCGGTCTTTTATAAAATGATCTTTAAATTGTCAATCCCATATGCAATAATATTTGAATTATTACTTTAATGGCTTGATATTAAAAAATCATTAATGTAATAGATATAATAATATAAGGCAAAACATGATTTGTAATTTTAATGGAATGATTATAATAAAATAAAGCAACTTTTTCTGTGATTGTTTAAATTTTTATTTATATTTTGTTTTCAAAAAAATTGATCTACTAATTTTATATATTAGATAAAATGTTATAATTTATCAATTAAGGGATGCTAGGAATGTCGGAGAAAAATAAAAACAATATTACCATACAAAAAAAAAATTAAAAAAAAAAAGTTTTACAAAAAAATTCTGCTTTTGCTGATTTTGTAGTAAATTTAAAATTCATTACAAGATTTTTTTATTATTATTTTTTCAACTGAAAGTAGTTATCGGTAATGAAATTTTCTATTAGTTTTAAAATATGTAAAAATGGGGGTTGTATTCCAAACTTAAATATTTAATATTTCCGGACTTAGAGCAGTATTTTTCTTGGGAAAGGAAGAAAAAACAAAACATAATCCTGCAATAAGGATTGGAACACAGTAGCTATATACTGAGGAATTGGAAATTTCAGGAGACAGGAGACTATAAGATTTTCCCGCTCAACTAATCCTCTATTGAATAAGGTGACAATTTGTCTGAAAGCTTTCAGTTGAGCTTGACTAATTAAGGAACTAATAATATGAGGTTGACTTTAAGCGATTTCGGTCACATCCGCTTCCGTTTCTACTTACTACGCATGCGCAGTACGTCAAAACGGAAGCGGATGTGAGTGAAATCATTTATAGTCAGCCTTAAAACAGTTGTTCCCTTATTAGTCAATATACTATTATTATCATATAAATTTCATAGTAATGCTAAAAATGTGACTTAAATTATTTCCATCCAAACAATTCAAACACATGAAAAATTAAAAATGAGAAGCTAAAAAGTTGAACACCAAAAAAAAATATAATTTTTTTTTTCACATCCTTTATTGCAGTATAATAACAAATACATAGATAAATTAAGGCCTGATTGCAATACCAGTTTTCTCTGAGATCCAGCCTAGGTAACAGGTAACTCTGGTAAAGCCTGCAGGGTCATGTGCACAGCCGAAACTGCTGACAAAGGAGACAATTCCAATCTGGGTCCATTGTCCAACCACCTCTTCATAGATCAACGGACTGCCAGAGTCACCCTGCAATATCAGTCACATTTCTAAACACTTCAAAATCAAAATAACTATTCATTTCTTTTGTTGTACACAATCATAATCAGATATGGGTATGAGCGTCTTACGTAAGTGAGCTCAAAAAATTTGGAGTGGAACGGGAACGTCACTCAATTAAAGGCCTTTTGTCAACTTACTTTTTTATCATTTAGATTACGACTAGATTGATAATTAGTACCATACCTTATTATCCATGAATTAGACACCATCACGTTGATTTTGTATTTATTTTCATTTTGACTGTTATATCACATATCTGACGTCACAATGTACTGATGGGGCCGTGATAGGGATAAGGAACTTGAGGGAGGGGCTTAAATTTATCACGTGACCAGAGCGGTGACTGTAATTGGCCGGGGTACATCGTGACGTCAGATAGGTGAAATAATTGTCAAAATGAAAATAAATTCAAAATCAACGTGTTGGTGTCTAATTCATGGATAATAAGGTATGGTAATTATCAATCTAGTATTCTTAATGATAAAAAAAGTAAGCTTACAAGGGCTTTAATAAAGTAACTATCGTGATTGCGTAGTGCGAATTGTGAGTAGATTGAATTGAGCGTGCCTTTTTTTTATTATTATTATTTTTATATTATTATAAGAAATTAACTTATAACTCAAAATGTTCCAGACTAATGCATCTTCTGCCATCAGTTACAATTGCGGTAATCACAACAAAGGTCCAGCCATATAGACACACCCACTTTTTTTTTTTACATGAACCATATTATAAGAACGTGCTCAAAAAATTCATGAGCATCATAAGCTAAATCACATGAAATTTTGAGGTATGAAAATTTGTATCTTCTTAAAAAAATTACCAGAAATCATTCATCATTTGTCATTAAAAAAATATATATTTATAAAACCACAAGTTTACACTCAAAGATCAATATGTTGCAATTCAGTACCACATTTTTTTTCTTGTTGATTTTAGCGATCTTTGGTAAATTTCTATTTAAATGTTTACTAATTTACTTCAATAATGCATTGAAATGATTATATTGCTGTCTTACATTGCAAGTTGATTTCATATCTGCAGTAGACACACACAAGGTGCTGGACCGGACAATACTGCCGTACACTAGGTAACACTCCACATTGCTGATCACGGGAACTTGGACATATCTCAGAGCACAGCTAATTGAGTAACCTAAACATAATATCATTATATAAATAATCTTCAAAAGTAAGAAAGTGATTTGCAGAGATATGATCATTGTGTTTCAAACATTATTTACTACAATTCTACAATTATAAGTCATGCATATAATTATTATATATGTATGTGTGTATATATATATAATATATATATATATATATATATATATATATATATATATATATATATATATATATATATATATATATATATATATATATATATATATATTAGCTATTAATCTGTTTATCCCTTCGTTCTTTCTTTCTTTCTTTCTTTCTTTCTTTCTTTCTTTCTTTCTTTCTTTCTTTCTTTCTTTCTTTCTTTCTTTCTTTCTTTCTTTCTTTCTTTCTTTCTTTCTTTCTTTCTTTCTTTCTTTCTTTCATACATTCATTCATTCATTATTTCTTACCATCTGAAGTCCTCCCCCAGCCACTGACGATTGCGCCTGTATTTACAAAAGTATTTGAAGCATCGGAGATTTTGGGCAGCTGTATCACATTGATGTAGGCTGCAAGTTAAAAATGAAATTCATAAATTTTTATTAGTCTTTGAAAACCTGGTAAATTATAAAAATAAAACAATACATATATATTTTTTTTTCTGTCTGCTTGATATTAAATAATTTAATTTGAAAAAAATTATATCTATAGTTGCTTTTTAAATATGACGTTTAATATTTGATATAAACAAGACAATAATTTTCCATGGCTGCTTTCTTTTCTTTTTAATTGAGGTTTACTAGCTTGCGTAACTATATAGACCCCTTTCACATCCTTGCGCTTTGTCGCCATGTTTGTGGTGCCTAATGCATTGTCCAGCATAAGGGAAGCATCATTTCTCCTAATTTTTTACTTAAAAAGAGTTTATTTCAACTGAACAAATTTTTCTCATATTCTTCGAGCTTATTAGAAGCTCGAAATAGGTCTATGATTGAGCTTTGAAGCTTCTTTTGCTATTGAAAAAAAAAAAAGGAAGTTTTTCCTATGCTGGTCTGTGTATTCCTAACCAGCAAAATGGTGGCTCTTAAATATGAGTGCAACCGGTCTATAGGGTGGTTCCATTCATATATAATATAAAGGTTGACGCCATAGGTGAGCACTAAATAACATGGCAAGAATGATTGATGTCTCATTTTCTTAGTTTAAAAATACTAACCTGAAACAATGACCGGTGTATTAAGCCTCAAGACTGCGATATCATTTGCTAATGAGTATTTGCTGTAATACGGGTGGGTATACTTGGTCCTGGTCGTTTGGCGAACACTTTCTGCCTCGGGTTCGGAGCGATCATTAGCACCCAGAGTTATGTCGAAGTTATAGTAACTGTAGCAATATATAAGCAGATTTTACAGCATCTATAGTTATAAAGCATTCACTCATTCACACACACTCACTCAGATACTTACGACTTGACGCAATGCGCCGCAGTCAAGACCCACTGCGTAGAGATGAGAGAACCTCCACAAAAGCCTGCTCCATCAAACACAATGAAAGCCTGCCATGGAAATTGTCCTCGTGTCGCTTTGTTACCTCCGACAATATGAGGGTTTACTACGGTGAGCTTGCCCGCTGAACTTGGCACCTAGCATCAATATTATATGTACTGAATATTATGTATAGAATTTATCAATAGAACTATCCTCTTCAGTCCCAGACTCTTTTAAACAATATTTCAGTGTCGTAAATTTTAACCACGTTTTTGTGCGGCTCTCAGAATGACAAAAATATGCCTCTTTTGTCGATTTTTTTTTTTTTTTTTTTTTTTTTTTTTTTTGCTTTTTCTTACTTTCACGGACCCCCTACCCACTCTACATTGCTCAAAATAGCTCTAAAAAACGCGAAATTTTACTGGCTTTTTTCTGGCACAATTGTCATATTTTTATCTCTGTTTTTTCTATTTTTTTCGATGGTTTAAAGATTTTTTGTCACTTTTTTTTTATGTACACCTCATTGTATATTGAAGAGGCTATACTCTTCTATAATAGAAGAGTAGAAAATTGAAATATATAGTTGTTTAGCTGAATATAAGTAACAAAACAAAGAAAATCACCTATTATTTATAAACTATACCTTCTTTTTGCCTTTAGGTTGGTAGTCAATACTTGGAGAAGTAATTAGTGTTTTGATGTTGGACCACTCCACGCTGGATAATTTCTCAGTACCATTTTTGACAGGAGTCCTTGGATTTTGTACGTAGTCCACCATCTTGGCGTTTGAAGCTTCATTCTGTAAACATTAAATTAATTATTTAAATACACTATTTCTATATATATATATATATATATGCTTTGAATGTAATGACGTAGCAGCTATAACCTGAGATAAGAATTATTTCTCCGAGCTGAAATTTTACTGTAGATTACTGAATCTCAAAACTTTTGTTTCCTGGATTTCAAGCAATTTTGTGACCATAATTATTCAATTATTTTTTCCACCCAATTAATTTGAAATCCAGGAATACAAAGATTTAAAACTCAGCAAGCTACAGTAAAAAATAAAAAAATTGCTCCAAGAATCAATTGTTACTTGAGTTATAATAGCTGCTTCATTACCCAATAAGAAAGTATGTTAAATTGAGACGGGAACACAATGTCATATCTGCACGCACACTTTGTTAATATTGTTATGAGCTCTTGTTTTCTCACTAAACTTACTTTTGCAACGTCTTCTATTCTGAATAAATCAGTTACGTTAATTAAAAGATACCTATTATTTTGTTATTAAAAGATAATTGTAAAGGAATGTATGTGACACGGGTGTCAAAACCCACTGTGTATGGTGCTAAATAGGGCGGTACAGCATACAATACCTTGCCCATCACACGGAAAACACAAATTTAAGAATTTATTCAGATTCATAGAAGTAACTCTTGCAGTACAAACCAATAACTTTTTTGAAAAAAATTTAGATAGTAACTTTTTAGTATAAACGTCATTTCTTCAGCGGTGAATAGTTAAAAACTCTTTAGATCTTGAAATTTTGTATGTATCTAAAGAATTTATTATAAAAAAAAGTCTAAATAGTAACTCTTTAGATAATTTTTACCGTGCACTTATATCTGCATTTTACATGACTTATATTTGTCACATTAATCTCCTTATTTAAATATGTATGATGGGCTAAATAATAAAATTAAAAAATAATTTAAGCATACCTGTAGAAGCACCAATAATACACTAATTAGAATAAAATATCTCATTTTTTTAACGTTTTCTTTCTTTACGCTAGAAGTATAAACTAATAGTGAGAGTTGTGGGAAGACAAAAAAGGGGTTACAAAAGTTAGGAGTTGTTGTCACGGGTGGGCAGTTTGTGATAAAGAAAATGTTTGATAGAATGCATCATATAATATTGTTTTGCTATCTCAAACTGTGTTTTTTTGAGGAAGTTATATAATAATATTATTAATAGGTTTGATAAAACTTATGTCTAAAGTTTTAACAATAAAAATAATAACAATATTAATTTATTTGTTATGTTTTTCTGACGTAACGTTATGCTGTTATTTTTAATGATTTTAGTTTAACATGCATGAGTGAAAGAATGTAACAATAAATGATATCAAAAATATTTAAATGTATATATTTGTTTGTTTTTCGTTTTTTTATTTAGAGCAGAGGTCAGTATAACGCACGCAAAAATTTCGAGAAAAGAAGTTAAAATTTTCAAAATAGGATTAAAATATTTTTAATTGCTTTTACTATTTTGTTTGGACACTAGAAATATATAAATTTTATGATTTTGTTTTGTATTTGGATATGAATTTGAGTGATTTTAATACATAATTATTCATTGTGTTATTGAGTGGTTAATTAATTTTTTTTTTCTGCGAGCCTTTTGTCATCTTCCCATGAAAATGGTTTAGAACGCTTTGATGCTTTAGAAAATCTGAAATAATTTAAATCATCAGTCATCATAAAATAGCTATAAATATTGAAAAATATGAACATTTGGGAATAAATATATGTTCTAATATCATTTTGGTTCCACAGCACTATTAGTAAAAAATGGATTAAAAAAATATATAAATAAAAACTTATTGTAAAATACTTTTGCTATTAGATATTCTTGCACCTTAATTTTAAAACTAGCACAGACAGTGGTAAAAATATCGCTTTTTTATTGTGACAGCGATAGTAAACTAGCTGTCTGATTGGCTAGTGGGTTGCCACTAGCCAATGAGACAGCTATAGTTTAGTATTGCTGTCACAATGAAACTATATTTTTTTATGTAGAACAGGTCCTATATGCAAGTGCATAAATAAGAGCAAAAAAAAAAAAAAAAAAAAAAAAAAAAAAAAAAAAAAGTAATAATTATGCTAGTTCATTTTCAGCACAATTTGTTCAATTCATCTTAATCTATACTTATACTGCATAATAACTATGGTACAGAGCATAACTATTATATTGTGCAACATAATTACTTATGTTGTTCTAATTTTGCATCATTTATGCTATAATGACATAAATGTAGCATAAATTACGTAATTTAACATTTCTGTTTGGCAATAATAATACATTGCTCTCATGTCAATATATCATATATACAAAATGTTATATAGATTGCAAATCCAATTTTGTCAATTTATTAACAAGCCACTATAATAACATTAATTAAATCTCTACAGCAATATGATAATTTAAGGTACGGTATATGATCATTCTACTACAAAATGAATTTTTATTGTCATATGGGAATAACATGTATAATCTAGATATTTAGAGTTTTACATCAACTGAAATCTCCATCTGATTGCATTGAATCACCATAAGCCAATAGAAATTCATTGTAATTAAAATGATTGTAGTAGAATAATGTAAATATACAGAATAATATACATATATTATAATTTATATTATTAATTATAATGTATATATCTGATATTATGCGGTGAATAAATATATAAAATTATATTATAATAAATAGTCTGCATGCGGTAAATAAATAAATATTTCTAAATGTGTTTCTAAATATTTGAAATCTTAAAGTTTTTATCACAAATGAACTTTGATCTCGTATGTATAGATTAATTATTGAACACAAAATTTAAGTTTGATTAACTATAGACTTTGCATGGAATAATATTGACTTGTTATTGCTTATGTGATTAAACTTATTTATAGTATACCATATATCATATAATATTATAATATATTATATGTATGCACTGCACACACACACACACACACACACACACACACATATATATATATATATATATATATATATATATATATATATATATATATAATATATATATATATATATATATATATATATATATATATATATATATATATATATATATTATATATATATATATATATATTATATATACACATACACACATATACACACATATACACACATATACACACACATACACACAGAAATAGTAAATGTTGATATTCTTAACTTTTCTTGTGCATTTATATAATTATTATTATTATTTATCGTAAAAAAATTGTGTGTTCAAAACTCACTTATGCAGAGTATAATACAATTAATATTTACTAAAGGTATTCTATACGTAAAACATTTTATTAATAATTTAGCATACTACAGTATTCATACTTACAAAAAAAGATAAGAATAAACATTGTAATATACTGTAGTGTTACTGTGTTAGGAAAGAAAAAAAGTTTCATTAATAGTAATAATAATAATAAATGGTTTTTATTAGAGGCCAAAAAAAGGTAAATTACATATATTTGAAAGAGTAATGAAATCGGGATTCTAAAAATATATAATATATTAACTCTCATTATGAATTTGATACATTTTGCGAGTATAATAGCACGCAATCTATTAATTAATTAATTTAATTGTCGACCAAAAACAGGTTTGCGTCCAATACATTGGCGGTACACATTGGGCAGTAATGTCGTTGCAAGTAACGACGTTACGTTATTTCACTACTTTTTGTTAAAAAAAAATAACGCAATGTCATTACTTTTTGGAAGCAGTAACGGTAACGCGTTAGTTTTTTTATGTAATTTTTGCCATGTAAGGACACCTAAGGACACCTATTTTCTACAAAAACTGAAAGAAATAAGCTTTCTATATCTATATAAGTACATAAATATGCTTTCGTCATTATACATAGTAATTCAAAATTACTGTTATAAATTTGATTTAAATTTGTTTATTTATAATTTATCGTAAAACAACAACAATATTTTTAACTTTTTTTTTTTTTTTTTTTTTTTTTTTTTTTTCAAGAAAACATTTGAAAAGTTAATGAAGTAAGGTAACGCTTTAATTAACTTCACTACTTTTAAGAGTATTGAGTAACGTATAGTGTCATTATTTTTTCGTGAAGTAATGAGTAACGTAACGAAATTATAAAAAATCGGTAACGTGACCAAGTCTGGACAGTACCCCAGTTAATTATGTATAATTATAATAAAGTAAAATAACACGCAAGCTCTCATATTAAAATTGGATTACATATTATGCATATTAATAACATATCATTGTTTATGTTGTTATTATGTTTTTATTTGCATTATTATTACAATATATTATGGTAAAATCGATTCACTAACTATATAATCGATGTCATCTAAATCATATTTGACTGGACAACGCTTGACTGACTGACCCCTCATTCAGAGTATACAATATAAATATGTGAAGTATTATAATATAATATGGTTCGATGTTGCATAATTGCTCAATTATGATGACGTCATTATGACGTCAGAACCTTGGCCCTCAGTCTAATATACTTATACCAATCAAAACAATTGACTACTGAATGCGTGCGTGTCTTAACTGGTCACCATATCTAACACCGCCAAATTTTTTAATCTAACTTTTTTTATATCTACTTATATAGGTTTTGTTTGTAAATATTTAGGGGCTGCCTGGGGATGTGGATTTAAATAGTGATTTACTCTCAGTCTCTCTCTCTCTCTCTCTCTTTTTCTCTCTCTCTCTCTCTTTCTCTTTCTCTCTATATTATGTTTGTTGTTTTGTCATTTCTTTTTCATTTTTATGTGCTGGAGTAATATTATACATAATATGATGAGTCCATTAAGATTAACATGATAACATAACATGACATAACATGTTTATGTTTGTAACATTGGTTGGCGTTGAAGCTCAAGCTCAAAAACCACGTTGCACAAAAAAAAAACATGCAACGAACACATTTTTATGTATCACAATATGCTTATGCTATGTAAAGGAGAAAAAGTATACTTATCTATATATACTTATATCTTAAAAAAAGTGTTAACTGCGTTTTTTTTTTCTTAAAAGCGTAGAACACACTGAAAAAAAAAACTTGTCTAATATCCTAACATATAAATATCAACGTTAATTTTGGCCGGAGTCGTGGATTTCTAGTTTATTTTTCATTCACGAAATGACAGATGCGGGTTTATGACGTCACAGCTCACTTGTTTCCACGCGCGTGAACCAGCGAGCTTTGACGTCATAAAACCGCATCTGCCATTTTGTGTATGGAAATTAAATTATAAATTAATGACTACGGCCAAATCAACGTTGAAACTTAGGTATGTTAGGATTTAGACATTTTTTTTCTTTTCCGTGGGTTCTACGCTTTTAACGAGTGCGTAAAGGTAAAAAAAAAAAACATCATTACAAATAACGCCAGCACGCAGTAAAATAAAAATATTTGTAAAATATTTGAAGTGTATTTGCACATATCTGCTTCAAGTGTGAATTAGAATAATTGGACTTGAAAATTTTATACAGGGTGGTTATCTCAATTAAAATGGCCCTCAATTTTAGACCGTCATTAAATCTGTACGCAGCTAGCTAGCTGTGCTGCTGTCACTCAACTTTCCCTATCCTGTCTCACACCAGCTTCATTCAAGCAAGATTGTTCAAGTATAGGGGCAAAGAAGAGGAAGGAAGAACGAAAAAAAAAATTATAGGGCTAATATATTTTATTGGTACTTAACTTTATTGGTATTAATTTTCAATAAAACTAAAAAAAAAAAAAAGGTAAAAAGTTAAAAAGTTAAAAAGTTAAAAAGAAAAGAAAAATTTATTACGAGTACTCAAACTTGTAAAGTTGCTAACAATAAGTGTTTTCGATACTAAAAATAATAATAAAAAGTGGATAAAATTTTTAGTACATGTACAGTAAAAGTATAACCACAAAAGCCACCTACCGAGCTGGTATGGCCGAGTGGTGAAGGCAGCTCACTCGCAACTCTGTACTCCTCACCGAGTATAGGTTCGAGCCACTGCTGGGTGCGTACGTGAAGTGTGAGAGCACAACACGTTGCACGATGCATGTTTACGTCCATTCCATGACGACGCACAGTATTCGGGAGGTGCATGATTGATGTGATTGCACCGACCAGCCTGCCTAGATGTTTCCACGGTTTCTCTAGGCTGTCATGGCGAATGCCGGACTGTGTTCTTCGGCCGTGACCGGCCCGTGTGTGTTTTTCCATATTAATTGGAAAGTCCTTACCTGTCGATAAGACAATGTCTTGACTGGGACTGGGATTGGTGTATAACACGATAACACAATATGGCAAGAAAAAGAAAAGTCCAACATGTTTTCTATTCAGTTTGTGATCTAAATGCAGTATAATTTTAAATATAGCTATTACGCTTCCAAAAATAGGCGTATAAGACCCAAAAGTGACCCCCTAGACCCAAATTTCCGACTGTATGGCTTCCAACTGTGATAGTATATAACTATTTATTGCAGCCTAAATTACATTATTTATTTTTACCGTACGGAGATAGAGTAAATTACTTAATTTATACTGCATTTATATGTCGCAGTATATAGTATAGAATAAATAATGCCAAATGAGAATAGTATAAATAATTATGCTGTCTGAACAAAATAATATTTATGATGTGCAACATGCATAGTTATTATGCAGCGTAGCATATATTATGCTACACGGAACAAATTTTGTTAAAAATATATACTGTATGAGCTACCATAATTAAATAATAATTATGTATTTAATTTTATTTGTACAGTTTCAGACAACTCTAAACATCTAGACTATCTAAACATGTTGCTATTTTGCGCGCCTAAAATTTTATGTGGAAACGATATTGTCACGTCATATTTACGTGTTTTGTTGCGCACTCAGGTGTAGCGTTATCTATCTGAGCTGCTATCTAGGTGAGCTGCTTAACCAGCAAACCAAACACTGCTTAGGTGTAGCGTTATCTATCAGGTGAGCTGCTTTAGCTAGCAAGACAAACACTGCTCAGGTGTAGCGTTATCTATCAGGTGAGCTGCTTTAGCTAGCAAGACAAACACTGCTCAGGTGTAGCGTTATCTATCAGGTGAGCTGCTTTAGCCAGCAAGATAAATGCTGGTTACTTTTCATTTTTCTGAAACTGTACGTGTAATGATTGCTAACTTATACTGTAGAGGAAATAAGAATAATCCTTTTCACGTAAGCTCCATTATTGACTATAACATGTTGAATTAATTAACCTGCTGTATACAGTCATTGTACTAAAGAATAAATAAATAAATAAATAAATAAGTTTATTGATCAGAGGATTACATACAGTAATATGAAATAATAATAATATGAAATAATAATGAAATTGTATTGGGTTATGGCCATTCAATGCAATCAGATGCGGAGATTTCATGCAGTTGACGCAAAACTCTATCTAAATACATGCTATTAACATAATGCCAAAAGATTTTTTTTTTTTTTTTAAGTAAAATGAACGTTACTGTTCGTAGTGAAATATTCCCTCACTCATAAGCTCTATTGACTATACAAGAAGTTCAAACCATAGCTCTCACAGTTACTCACACATAAAGCTGAAGTATAGTGAAATTATTTTTCACACGTAAGATCCATTGACTAAAGCAACCGTGGTAGTTGCTCACACTTGAAGATACAGTATAATGTCAGTCAGGCAGGTCAAGCAAAAGCTACGACGGATGTGGATATTTTAGTGTACGATGGAGCTAGCATGGAGCAGTCGAGTGATCTTATGCTTACTTATATTAACCTTATGTAATCAGTGTTTAGCAGGAAGAAGTGACGCACTTACGTGTAAAAATGAAAATGGACAAATTATCGACTGGTAAGTCATATTAATTAATTATGTTAATTTAATTAATATATATTTAATCGTCATATAAAGAATTCAACCCATTGGTCAGTTTATATTCATTTTTAATTCAATATAGAGCTGAAACCTTTAGTTATATTAAATAATCATCTTTATAGAAAAAAAAAAACGTAAAAAAAATATTAATTTTTTGAAAGGTCTAGGCGTGAGCCTGACTAAACGTCTGGCCCAATTTTACAACCTCAACAGAAAACAATAACAACATTGTTAATAAATACAAAATTTCCATAAAAAATATAATAATGGACCACTTGCAAATGAACGAACTTTTTAAAATAAATTGAAATATTCTTAATGCATTTTCTTATTGAAAAATCGTTTTCACTTACTTGTTGCAACATCTATAATAATATTTTATTGCAAGTGGTCCATCATAGTAAAAACCATTGTTATGTTTTTAAATTGTTGCAACAATTAAAATAACCACTTAATTCCGGTTTCACTAGTCAGTTAGCGTAGCATCTTACGGCGGAGTTAATGTATTTACCTACTTATTTATTATAATATTTATTATTTACTTTTAGTATAAGAAATATATTTCTTGAAAAAAGAAACACTACAAATTATAATAATACAACAATAAAATAATAATATCGTCTAGTAACACTGGTGTAATTCATTATGTAAGTATTTATCTTTAATGAATGCTGACATTTTTTTTTTTTTTTTTTTTTTTTTTTGGAATTCGCTATAGGCAATTATTACACAGAGGCAAAGGGGCCGCTGATTTTTTATATTTCGCAGAATTGATACTGAACCGTATTATTACCACAACTATTATTATTGTGTATCTAAATACTTTTTATTATTTTGAAACTCGTGGCAGGCAGTTCATAGTAACGTGTTTTTTTTTGTCATAATGATTATTTACTAAAATTTAAAGCCCTGATCAACTTACTTTTTATCATTTAGAATACTAGATTGATAATTACCATACCTTATTATCCATAAATTAGACACTATCACGTTGATTTTGTATTTATTTTCATTTTGACTGTTATATCACGTATCTGACGTCACAATGTACCGTTGCCAATGACAGTCACCGCTCTGGTCACGTGATAAATTTAAGCCCCCTCCCTCAAGTTCTTTACCCCTATCACGACCCCATCTGTACATTGTGACGTCAGATACGTGATATAACAGTCAAAATGAAAATAAATACAAAATCAACGTGTTGGCGTCTAATTTATGGATAATAAGGTATGTTAATTATCAATCTAGTATTCTATAAAAAAGTAAGTTGACAAGGCCTTTAATTGCAGACATTGCTTAGTATAGTAATACTAAAAGATGTAGAGAAAGAGAGAGAGAGAGAGAGAGAGAGAGAGAGAGAGAGAGAGAGAGAGAGAGAGAGAGAGAGAGAGAGAGAGAGAATGTAAATACATATAACTAACAATTAAATGGAAAGAACTAGAGACTTTTAAATTTGATATAGTTTTAAATGTAAAATTTAATTTTTGCATTAATAAATATCAATATCATCAATTTTAGAGTTTGGTTGAGGAAAAAAAAAAGCTACAGTATAGTGACATAATATTCTTTATTGATATCCTTTCTAGGAGGTTCCAAAATAATGGTTCCATGTTCATATCTCTAAATACATTTTTATTTTAATTGATAATTACTTCACTGATTTTTGATATTACAGTTTTTGAATTAGCGTTAGGACACGTTTATGCATTTAATTAATTATAGTTTGTTTGTTTTTCTTAAACTTACCTTTTTAAAATGTCTATTATGTTACTTATTTTAATTTTTAACCATCAATCAACTTATAAAGGAAAACTCAATTTTCTTAAGTTTTTATTATGTACAGTACATTAACTTCTATTTTTGTTTGCGTAATTTGTAAAATCTAAGAAAATTTAATCACCTTTCTTTTCTTTTCTTTTCTTTTCTTTTCTTTTCTTTTCTTTTCTTTTCGTTTCTTTTCTTTTCTTTTCTTTTCTTTTCTTTTCTTTTCTTTTCTTTTCTTTTCTTTTCTTTTCTTTTCTTTTCTTTTCTTTTCTTTTCTTTTCTTTTCTTTTCTTTTCTTTTCTTTTCTTTTCTTTTCTTTTCTTTTCTTTTCTTTTCTTTTCTTTTCTTTTCTTTTCTTTTCTTTTCTTTTCTTTTCTTTTCTTTTCTTTTCTTTTCTTTTCTTTTCTTTTCTTTTCTTTTCTTTTCTTTTCTTTTCTTTTCTTTTCTTTTCTTTTCTTTTCTTTTCTTTTCTTTTCTTTTCTTTTCTTTTCTTTTCTTTTCTTTTCTTTTCTTTTCTTTTCTTTTCTTTTCTTTTCCTTTCTTTTCTTTTCTTTTCTTTTCTTTTCTTTTCTTTTCTTTTCTTTTCTTTCCTTTCCTTTCCTTTTGCCTTTTTTTTTCCTTCTTTTTTTATTTTATCAAATTTAGTCCATATTTAAAGTTGTATAGAAACTACGATATTTTCAGATCAATACATTATAATTAAAGAGAAATTTTGTTATTTCTAATAGAGATGTTGTTTAATTAAACACAGTAAAATCCAATATACATTATAACGTATTAATTACTAAACCTCCCTAGATACCATTGGGAATTTTCAGGTATATAAACTACAAGGTTTCAAATTTCTGTTTAATGTTTATTTATTTTCTCCTCTCCTATAGGATTATTTACATTGTTTAAAAACCTCAATGTGTGTTGGAGATTTAAATGGATTCGCATAGAGATAAGGGTTGTATTTAAAAGGCTTGTATTTCAAAATCTAATAAGAAAACTTCCAAACTTTATGATGTCATCTGAAAGTTATTAGTAAAATCTATCTATGATAAATTTTTCAGAACCCTTGACTATCAGATATAATATAATATTTATTTAATTTAACATAAGCTCTTATAGGACAAAACCTACTGAAAATCATAATTTACCAAATATTTAAAATATATTTTTGAAGATACTTTATCCTAATGTATCACTGTGTGCAAAATTTCAGATTTTTTTTTCTTTGCAACTTTTTAGTCAAATCCCGCCAGTAGTTGATTTCAAGCCTTAATTTTACTTTATATTCTCTATTACAGCGTATTTTTAGTATACGGATGTGGTTGGTTTTGCGGGCTCTATATCTATTCTATTAGTCAATGAAAATTCCAACATTAGATAAAAGTTTTCACAAATCTGCACATGATTGAAAATTTAAAAGCTACCCTTCTTCACTCGTCTCACGCCTTAATACTATTTGTTGTAAAGCTTTCTTATTTGAATGAAAAATAATTGGACATAAAGTAACAGAATGATATTGATTTTAGTTATGGATAAAATATGATAATGCTAAACTGAGATATTAAGATGTTTACTGATAAGATCTTGTTTTATATCCATGCATGCCATCAGCACAGTTTTGTATATTGTTTGGTATAATATATAGGTATAATATAATAATGTATGCATTCATATAAAAGTCAAAGCCATGTTGAATCAATAAGGAACTTGGGCTGGTATAGGAAAATAATATATTTTGCCATAGTTTAAATTTTTTCGAGAACACTGATGCTGTTAAGAGTTTGAATTAGGTTTTCAAGTAAGCGAAAAAAAGAATTATTAAAATAATTTAAACTAATTTAATTTCTCATGCTGTCCTATGCTGAGCAATGTTTTCATCAATCCAGTATGGCGTCAAAGCGTATTTAGTATTACGTCATCCATTCTTAATCTTTGAAAAGCTTGTTATTCACAATGTTGCATTGTTGTTTTGATAATTAACGGTTATGACGTCACTAATCGTTGATAGGCTAACGATATAAAAAACATATTAACCCAGGCAATTCAGAATTATAAGTCGTATATCAACAATCTATTAATGCGAACTAAATTCAATAGAGCTAATATTGCTCTCTCTCTCTCTCTCTCTCTCTCTCTCTCTCTCTCTCTCTCTCTCTCTCTCTCTCTCTCTCTCTCTCTTGATTTCTGGTCACTAATATATTTTTCTTTTATATTCTTCTTAAACATAGAAGAATGGTAAGGTTTAATCTTTGAAGTCTCAGCAGCTCCATATGATCATACAACAGACAAATCATGATTTGTAAAAATTTAAAACGCACAATATTTTAAATGACGATGAGTGCATCTCGTGAATGTTAAGTAGTCGTGTGGCTTGAGCTGTTGCACGCTGTTGCACGTGACTTTGTGAAGTGAGGAAACGTCTGCCCGAGTGTCACATTGCAACCACGCATGATTTAAGTCAAGCTTGTCATATATAAAATACACGAGTTTAAGTTAAGGAGTATAGGTGATATCTTACAAACCTATATTACAATCTAAAAAATAGTGCATTACTTTAGTTACGAATACTAACTTATTTAAGATAATCAGATAATCACTTTTAAGATATGAGTACCTAAATTAATTAATTTTAGCAAATTATTAAGAATAGCTATTTTAACTTAAAATAGCTTAAAACAAGTTAAAACAACTTAAATTATCTATTTTTAATAACGCATTATTTTAGCTACTCATAATAACTTAAAAGTGATTATCTTAAACAAGTTAGTATCCTTATAACTAAAGTAATGCACCAATTTTTAGAGTGTATGTGCATTGATTCATGTTAATGTCGACACCATGTTGGATCACTCAATAAAATGAGCCGGATAGGAAAATTACTTATTTTACCAGCTTGAAAATATACTTTAAATTATTTTTTTGAGAAAACTAGAGCTGTTAATAGGTTTAATTAGTATTTCAAAGGTATGTGAGGAAGAAAATTAACTGTTTTCTGAAAGAAAATAGCCAAAAACGTAGTTTGAGTTATTCTGATCAATGTTGTTTATAAACTCCATTGACTCCAGTATTAAATATGTATATATATAAAGCTTATTAAATATGGTGTCATGCGGATACACCCTATCGTTTTTGTTTTATTTTTTATTTTTTAAGTATGTTATTTACAAACATTTTATTAAAATGATTTCAGGTTTGCAATCTACAAGCTACCTAGGTTAGCACACAGTAATAATGCCTTAGTTCGAGCAGGCCTTGCGTATGTTTACATCACATCGACAACGTCAAGGCCTCAGTGGACCTTGTCCAGGCGGTCTATCAATGACACCATGTCCCTACCAGGAAGGACGCTGGCTCCCATCTACAATACAGCAGCCTCTACCATAAGACAAGTAATAAGATTGCCTTCTAGTAGTATAAGCTTCGTGCATCATGCAGACAAGTCAAGTCTTTTTTTTTTTTTTTTTTTTTTTCTAAATCGTTTTACTGGTTCAATTTTAAACACAAGTATCCCCGATGTGCGCAAGTATAAATAAACAAGCATAATGATAGTCTGAAAATGTGGTACAAAGTTATTGTGCAATATATAACCTGAAGTTGATTGATTGATTTGATTGTGTTTAGTATTTTATTTATTTCTTCCTTCGTTGATAGATATTGATTTGTTGATTGATTAATTGATTGATTGATTGATTTGCTTGTGTTTATTATTTTATTTATTTTTTCCTTCGTTGATAGATATTGATTTGTTGATTGATTGATTTGTTGATTGATTGATTGATTGATTGATTGATTGATTGATTGATTGATTGATTGATTGATTGATTGATTGATTGATTGATTGATTGATTGATTGATTGATTGATTGATTGATTGATTGATTGATTGATTGATTTACTTACTTACCTCCAGGGTTCCTCACTACTATGGCTAATGTATAACGACCAGTCTCCCAATGAACCAGTCTCCTACACACACGGACATACCAAGGGTGTCGTGATGGCTACACAGAACTCCGGTATCTGGTTGGTGCACAGTGTGCCTCACTTCCCAACACCAGCCAATGAGAGCTACGGCTACCCCAGTACTGGAGAACACTATGGGCAAACTTTTCTCTGTATGAGTCTGGGGAGACAGCAGTTAGAGAATGTTGGTGAGTGGATTACTGAAAAAGTAATTAGAAGGAAAATTGTAAGCCAAGGTGGGAATAGTGAGTTCTATATCATATAATTTGTAAGAGAAGGTGTCTTTTTTATTATTATTATTTTTTTTAGAAAATTTTACTAAAATCATAATGATCAATGATCAGTTTATTTAAAAACTCTAATAAAAAACTGAGTTTCACTTCAAATTTCATAGAAGCTATTAGTTTTACATGATAGTACTTTTCTGTATTTTATGTTATGTAAAAATTCAAACTTTATCGCTAACTTTTGAAATCAAATCAGATTTTTTTTAAAATTAAAAGTATTATATAAACTTCTCTTTTTTTAATACATTTCTAAAAATTTAATTTAATTTGATTTGAAATTTGTTTTCTTAGATATAAATAATTAATGTAAAAATAAATATTTTGTGAAAATAAAGTTTGTCTTTTGAGTATTTCCACTCCAAGACAGTCACCCACAGTCTTCAACTTCAACATTAAACAAAACTCAATGACTGATATACATTTCAGGTACTCAGCTAAGCTACAACTACCCCAAAGTTTTCAACTCTAATCTGCCTGAAGAGATCGCAGTAAACTACCCTAACTTGGCTTCAGTGATGCGAGGCAACCATGTGAACACAGCTCCATATTTCAGACAGACCGTGCTACAGTCCATGGCGGGACAGCAGTTCGTGTCCTTCGCCAAGACTTCGCAGTTTGGCAAAGGTGATTTTTAGGGTTGTATTTAGTTGGCTTGTAACTCAAAATCTACAAAGTCTTTGTTCCCTTTTAAAAGTTAATAGCAATAGCTACAATGATAAAACTTTCAGAACCCGTGACCATCAGATAAGAGAGAAGGTATAATTATTGAAATTAACGTGGGCTCTTATGAGACTAAAACTTCAAAAAGTAAGAATTAAAAAATAATAAAAATAATAATAATAACAAAATCTAGCATGGTGTCCCAACAAATTTTTACATTTTTCACTGTTACTGTATCACTGTTCAAAATTTTAGATTTTTCTTCCTTTATAACTTTTTATTCAAATCTTTGTAGAAAAAAAAAAAATAATAAAATAAAGGGACCATCCATTTTCATCGTGCCACCTCTCCCCCAATTATCAACCTCTAAACCCATATATATTTTTTGCTACACTTTTTTCCTTTCTATTTTTATAAACCAAGACGCAAATGTTGTTATTATTCCGCAAAGCTATTTAAATTTCAGTTTGAAAATGCTGCTGTTTATCCATAACAACCGTGAATTATTTTAAATTTATATTCTTAATTTTTTTCTAACCTTCAGCCCAACAATGCAAACAAATTTAATATTGAACGTTGCCAATTTATACTCACAAGCCAGAGCATGGTATTAATAAAATGTAATTTAAAATTTATTTTATGGCGATAAGAAAATATTTAAAATAATTTAATAAGTATTATTAGTGCGAGAAATACAAAATTGAATATAAAACTTTTTTTTATCTCTTCAGTCCCAGACTTTAAAAAAATATAGTTCAATGTTGGTACATTTTAACCACGTTTTTGTGCGGCTCTCAGAAAAGCAAAAATACATCTCTTTTGTCAAAAAAGTTTTCTTACTTTTGTGGACCCTCTACCCAATCTATAATGCTTAAAAAAGCTTTGCAAAATGCGTAAATACAAGGGCGTTTTCTGGTCAATTTTTATATTTTTATCTCATTTTTTTGTTTTTCGATATTATTTTTTATTGAATTATCTGATATCCACTGTATTGAATACTGGAACTGACGAGAATAATTTTAAAATCCCGGATTTATAAATATTTAATAAAAGTAAAAACAAAAATTTAATGTTACAATACGTTATTAACAATTGGTTCTATAATATAATATTACAATGCAATGTTTCAGATCTATACTCTGATTGGGTATCCCAGGCACTCAAGGCAAGCTTATTGGTCGAGTCATGGCCTAATGGACCTGGACGACTACCGTCTTCTTGTCAGAGAAATTACAAGTAAATATGCTTCAAAATTTTAGTCAACTAAGTAATTTTTTAACAACTAAAACAGCGTTAAGACACCAAATTAATTTAACAATCTTTTATATACAAAGTATATGAGCAAAGAAATATCTTAAAAGATTTTTTTTTCTTTGGATTTCTACAATAAGAGATATACAAAGATGAATGCAAAATTTTAAGTAATGCAAAAAGTTTGATAGGCACAGTTTTATCGCGTTTTTTTTTTTTTTTTTTTTTTTTTTTTCCCCCTATTTGTTTTATTTTCAAGGTGACAAGTTCACTGTATTTGAAGCTGAGTATTATTAAGTTGATTTGAACCATGGCCAAGGCTAGTAAACTCAAGTGTGTCACTGACAGTTGAAGGTCTGACGTCTATACAGTTTACCACCCTAACTTATCACAATCAGTCTAGTACGTGCAGTGCTATAAGTAAATTACTGAGCAATGGAGTCGAAGCGCATTCAGTATGACGTCATGCACGTACACCCTATAGGAATAATGTTATTTGTATATTCCATATTTTTTTACTTATGTATTATGCCGTAAAAATATAATATAGTAATTAATAATTTCATACAAATTTAAAAACTTTAATTATTTATAAATATATACACACACACACACACAGAGAGAGAGAGAGAGAGAGAGAGAGAGAGAGAGAGAGAGAGAGAGACCAATACAGATTTTATCGTAAAAATGGCAGTGCGCCTGCAAGTTTGGTAGGTAGGCTTTTTGCTTCACAATCTACTGTACATTTATAAAATATGAGCATGCCTTTCTAACTACCTAAGGCTATAGGTAGAAGTAAAATATTAAGAAAACTGACAGTAGGTTGTGAAGCAAAAAGCCTACCTACATACTCGCAGGCGTTCTCGCCATTTTTATTTAATATACAGTTAATGGATTACGTAAATTTATTTATTAGACATTGTTAGTTAAATGAAAATAACTGACGTGCTTGCTCCAGGGTGGAGAACATCCTCGCACTGAACATCTCTACAAACGGCGCTCAAGTGTTCGACTTCCGAGACCAGCAAGATCACTCCAAGTGGGCGACCCAGAGCGAGACTGCACCGAGGGACCATTGGTTGTGTATTGGCGACATCAATCGCATGGTCAGTGTACTATTGTATACATACAGTTCAGTATAGTATGTTGAATAGTATGGGAGGAATGATGATTATTGATGATTTAATGATTTTATTTATTGGTTGCTTAGTTTACTGATTGATTGATTGATTGATTGATTGATTGATTGATTGATTGATTGATTGATTGATTGATTGATTGATTGATTGATTGATTGATTGATTGACTAAATGATTAATCGACAGATTGATAAATTATTAGATTCATTGAATGAATGATTACATATTTATTAATTATTTAATCGATTGACTGAACGATTGATCGACTCATTCATTCATTCATTCATTCATTCATTCATTCATTCATTCATTCATTCATTCATTCATTCATTCATTCATTCATTCATTCATTCATTCATTCATTCATTCATTCATTCATTCATTCATTCATTCATTCATTCATTCATTCATTCATTCATTCATTCATTCATTCATTCATTCATTCATTCATTCATTCATTCATTCATTCATTCATTCATTCATTCATTCATTCATTCATTCATTCATTCATTCATTCATTCATTCATTCATTCATTCATTCATTCATTCATTCATTCATTCATTCATTCATTTATCGATTGATTGGGTGATCGCTCGATGGATTGACTAAATGATTGACTGACTGATTTACATATTCATTGATTGACTGATTGAAAGATCAATATATTGCCACAATATTGACTCACATATTGACGTATGATTGACAGGAGAGCCAAGAAGAACGCGGTGGAGGCACAGTATGTTTGAACCACCTCGCGGCTTGGCGAGTCTTCAGGAGCTCCGTGGTCAAACGTGAAGCTTGCGGGACAAGAGTTCACACCAACACTGTTGCCTAGAGGTCAAAGTTCACACTAACACTGAAGCCTAGAGGTCAAGAGGTCTCACCAATACCGTGACCTAGAGACCATGGAAGAACACACACTACAACAAATGCCAATTTTCACATTTCTGTTTCGGTCTTCATTCTCTCTATAATATAGGCTGACTAAAGAACTAAAACACACCTGTCATTTTGAGTGACAATACTCTGAAAGAGGTATAGACTAGAGCTAATTCAGTCAATATGCAATGTGAAAATCCCATTTATATATTCTTATTTGTACAGATATACTCTTACTAAATGGCCTAACATACTGTATTTAGTATATTATGGAACTTTTAAAAACTCAAATCAAAATTGTCATAAAGTCATAAAGCAATATAATAACAACATATTATGTTACATAATCTGTAAATCAAGTTTTAAAAAAATGCATATTAATGCTGTTGGGGCTGGACCACACTTTTACTTTTAGCGGGTTTGCTAACTTTCACGCAACTAAGTTTTTCGCGACAACAGGTAAAAAAAAAGCATAGAAAACAGATGTAGAATTTTTTTTTGTTTTTTTTAACCTTATATCGTGATATATGTAGATGCGTGTTTCTATGGCGTGAAAGTAAGCAATCTCGCTAAAAGTAGAAGTGTGGTTTAACTGCAACTGCATCAATATATTGAAAATTCAGTATGGTGTATTGTAAAACGTAAATAATGTCTACATTTTTTCGTAAAAAAAAATTAATAAAAATAACTAAAATGTTAAACCCTATGTAAAATTCACTTCACAGTGCGCATGTTTTTCATATTTTACTTTGGTATATATAATTAATTTGTTCTTCTTTAGTTGCAAGACTGTGCTTTTCCTATTTTTAATTATTATATTTTTCTTAATAATCTATAGCAAAAACTGTAAAAAATATATATTTTAAAAACACTTTAATAAAATATTATAATTATTTATCTTTACTATTTTTATTTTATAAATTTCCCATAAATTTTTTTCCACGAACCACACAGAAATATTAATACATAAGTTATCAATTTTGGCGGTAACTTTTATTTATATGATAGTAATTAATGTTCTAATCTATGAACAAAAATAAAACAAGAAATTTTTGAAATAATATTTTAGTACTGGCAAAATGAGTCATTTTAGTGTTCACATATGCAAAAACAGGTTGCATTACTTCAGTTACGAATTACGAATCCTGTAACTTATTTGAGATAAACACTTTTGAGTTATTTATTATGCAGCTAAAATAATGAATTTTAACAAATTATTGAACAATAGCTATTTTAACTGAAAATAGATTAAAATAACTGAAAACAACTTAAATTAGCTATTGTTAATAATTTGCTAAAATGTATAATTTTAGCTGCTCATATAATAGCTCGAAAGTGTTTATCTCAATTACGTATAGGATTTGTAACTGAAGTTATAATGAACACTTTTTTTGAGTGTATTGTTGACTTTTATATGAATACATATACACCCTATACAAAGTTAACCCCTAGGTTTGAATACGTCATTTGAAAGAGAAAAAGTAGTAGATAAACTTATCATAGGCAATTACATCCAAAATTGAGGTTTTATTTAATAAAGGAAGATATAACAAATTTCAATTCCCAACTCCTTGCCGACTGTGACGTCATTTTCAATTGTCTTCTGGATTTCATGCAACTGCCACCAATTCAAAAAAAGTTAACGGTCAACGGCCGCCTTTCAACAATGGGATCGTCTGAAATCCAGAAGACAATTGATAATTGGATGTAAACAAATGACGTCACAGTCGGCAAAGGGTTGGGAATTGAAAATTTTTATTTCTTCCTTTATTAAATAAAACTTCAATTTTACAGGTAATTGCCTATGCTAAGTTTATCTACTACTTTTTCTCTTTCAAATGACGTATTCAAACATAGGGGTTAACTTTGTGTAGACTTCTTCATTGTTTATGGAGGGCAGTAGAGTAAAATTTGTTATTACACTGACTGTACAAACTTTACTTGGTATAATTTCAGCACATGACTGTAAGTTACACTTCCTGCGTACTTAGCCCAGCACTACCATGTATGTAATGTATGTATGTGTATAGTATGTGTATATTGTATGATACTACATGGACAGCCGCTGACCCTTGTTAATAAAACGACTAGACGATGAATGAATTATGACGTGTACAGATACTATCATGTTAAATTTTACTTATTTTCTCTTAAACATAAAACATGAAAAAAAGCAACTCAAATTTAAAATACATAATTTAAGCAATATCAAATAATAAATAATGCTGTTAAATATATATTACGAAAGCAAAATTATTTATGTAATTTAAGAATATACAGTACACTTAATTATGACGTAAATACAGTATAACTTTTATTTATTAATTTATTATTAATAGTTATTTATTATTTGAATAATTACATATAGATAACAGATTTATACGCAGTATAAATACGATAAATCTCATCAATCTCATGTATAAATATAAGGAAGTTTATCATAATATAAACAAAAAGAATAAATTACGAAATTTATAATTTATGCTTCATTTATATCATTATTGCATAATATATATATATATATATATATATATATATATATATATATATATATATATATATATATATATATATATATATATATATATATATATATATATATATATATATATATATATATATATATATATATATATATATATATCAAGATACTAAAATTTGCGATTACATTAACTGTACTGTACATACTGAATAGAAGTGTCTGTCAGACAAGTGCAAACGAGACAAGTACTGCAAGATGTAATTGAAGTAATTATACATGTGTACTGTCTAGTGTCTGTATGGCTAGAGAGAGAGAGAGAGACCTATATATTTGCAGTTGGAATGTTCGTATGTTTGTGGGAGTTGGAGTATTTAAACATACCCATATTTAAGTTCTTTCTTTTTTTATTATTTTTTTTAATAACTGTAAATTATTGTTCATGGCAGGGGCGTATCCAGGATTTTACGACGGGAGGGGTCCAGTCTATAATGAGCATAGGAAAAGGGGAAAACCATCCCCTTTTCCTATGCTGTTTCAGACCTGACGGGGGGGGGGGTCCAGACCCCGACCCCTCCCCCTGGATACGCCCCTGGTTCATGGTGTGACATGTTTTCATTGTGTAATAATAACTAATAAATTTTGAATTTATTTGCTGTTTAAATTTTCATGCAGTTCATGCAAATTAATTGCAGAGCTTACAATATTTTATCCCTTGCAGGCCATGTATATTTGCGCTGAAATAATGTAAATTTTTATGTAGACCAGTTTTTTATATTTTTATTTGACTCTATAAGGTGCACCGGTAATAACTAACATTTAAAGAGAGAGAGAGAGAGAGTTCTGTTGCTGTATTTTGTGTACATATATCATCTGTCTATTGACTATCATTTCTAAATGTATCAACTAATTCTATAACCTAAACTGAATGATATGCATGTTTGTGTATTATAGGATGAAAGAAATAAATAAATACATATTCTGAATTTGAATTTTGAGAGAGAGAGAGAGAGAGAGAGAGAGAGAGAGAGAGAGAGAGAGAGAGAGAGAGAGAGAGAGAGAGAGAGAGAGAGAGAGAAGTGTAACACTAGTAACACTAAATTTGATAACCAGATATGATTTAAATATATTTAGGTCTGTACATAATCATATAATTTTGGTAACTGAATGACTGACTCACTTCACATTACGACGCAGTTCTCGTCTGATACGCTTCTTATATGCAACAACACACATCGTGGTAGATATCTGCAAGTACCTTCAACATTGCATCTTAAATCTGTAGCATTGTCTCTTAAATATATCTTTCTACTGAATGAATGAATGAATGAATGAATGAATGAATGAATGAATGAATGAATGAATGAATGAATGAATGAATGAATGAATGAATGAATGAATGAATGAATGAATGAATGAATGAATGAATGAATGAATGAATGAATGAATGAATGAATGAATGAATGAATGAATGAATGAATGAATGAATGAATGAATGAATGAATGAATGAATGAATGAATGAATGAATGAATGAATGAATGAATGAATGAATGAATGAATGAATGAATGAATGAATGAATGAATGAATGAATGAATGAATGAATGAATGAATGAATGAATGAATGAATGAATGAATGAATGAATGAATGAATGAATGAATGAATGAATGAATGAATGAATGAATGAATGAATGAATGAATGAATGAATGAATGAATGAATGAATGAATGAATGAATGAATGAATGAATGAATGAATGAATGAATGAATGAATGAATGAATGAATGAATGAATGAATGAATGAATGAATGAATGAATGAATGAATGAATGAATGAATGAATGAATGAATGAATGAATGAATGAATGAATGAATGAATGAATGAATGAATGAATGAATGAATGAATGAATGAATGAATGAATGAACTAACAAACAAACCTTGCAGACCTCTAAGATGAGATATAAAAAAATATTGCCGGCTGCTGCAAGGCAAGGGGTGTAAAGTCTTTAATTCAAAGAGTCAACAGTTTTTTTTTTTTTTTTTTTTTTTTTTTTTTTTGTACGTGCTGCCACCACATGTGAAAATTTGATGCTCATTTAACTAAAAACTAAGATATCGTCTTTCTTTACTAAACTTCTAAGAAATCTGACTTTTTTTGTGGGAAAACGCGAGAGTTTTTACTTTTTTGCTTGCGCAGAGTCACTGTTGTGTTTGTGAAATGAAGCTTTGTGACCATTTGTTGCGATATGCTCTAATTTTAACGTTATCTCTTGCGTAGTTCATGCCGTATATATGTAGATTTGACCTCACAAAAAAAAAAAAAAAAAAAATTATATGTTATGTCTTGCGACTTAGAGTTATTGATTGATTATATAATTATTTTGTATAAAAGTCTGTCGTTATAATTATTTTTTGATACAATTAATGTAGCATAGGTTTTTGTATGCTATAGGTAAAAACTGATTTATTAGACTTAAAGTTTATAATTTCTATTCCTATTAAAATCACAACATTCTTGCATTGCAAAAAAAAAAATTGAATTTTCTATAGCTTTTTTTCATTATTATTATTACTTTTTTAAATAAAAATATAAACATATTTTCTCAAGATACATTGGGTACCTTTTTGTTACTAAAATGTAAATTTTTATTACATTACATAATATAACTAAAACGTAAAAAAGATCTTATGACTCTAAAAATATATAATTAAATTCCAGCTAGCAGATAAAATGTTTATAATTTTTTAAATATTTCGTATTCTAGGATTAAATTTTACTTATATTAATAATTACTTTAGCATACTGTTCTTAGAAATATTAGATCCTTGCAAGCGAGCAAGTGAGAAAGAGAGAGAGAGAGAGAGAGAGAGAGAGAGAGAGAGAGAGAGAGAGAGAGAGAGAGAGAGAGAGAGAGAGAGAGAGAGAGAGAGAGAAAGTTTTCCCTTTAGATTTTTTGTTTTGTTAAGCGAACGTTAATCATAATGTTTAGTAGAAACTTGATTTTTTTTTTTTTTTTGTATACGGATAAAAAAAATTACTAATCCCTATATTCAGTCATTTCCGGCAGTCACGATGTGCGGTGGGCAAGTAAGACTGACACAATACCGCGGGATGTATGTGATGACTAAAGTTTTGACTGAAGCTCCTGCGGATTAATATTGCTCATTTGCATACGTGAGAGAGAGATTTACGTATTTCTTCCGCGTGTCTTAGTCACGCAAATTTTGCATTCGTTTATCTGATTACAATAATATAAGCGTATTCATTTAGTGTATCTGTTTATATGTGATTCACTACAATAAAAAATAAAATAAACTTTATTAATGTTTATTTTGAAGCAAAAACAACTGTCAGTTTTATTAAAAAAAAATAACGTAATTTATGCCGAATTGAATAATTGCTATATTGTAGAGCACAAATGTTGCTATTTTAATAATAACATAAGTTATTATGCAGAAAATAACCTAAACTATTATGTTGGTAGTATAATCACTATGCTGCATAAATTATGGTGATATGTATGCATTGTACTTGGATAATTATTACGTATGTATTTTCGTACGGTGTACTACATAGAATAATAGTTAAGGTAAACAGTATAATATTATTCATGTTATTTCAAAATAGCAACATTTGTGCTCTACAATATAGCAATAAGCTGCATTATATACATTATTGGCAATAATGTATATAATGCAGCATATTGATTTTTTTTTTTTTTTTTTTTTTTTTTTTTTTTTTTAACTTAAATTTGGCATTGAAGTTTCACCGATAATTAATGCCAAAACTATAGCTCATATATTATTACTTTTATCTTAAATTTGTAAATACATTTTATGTAAAAATAAAACATAACTTTTTTTAAAACAAATTTTCTATTTTTTTTTTTTTTTTTTTTAATGTTTGCGAGTTGCTATAAAAAAATGACATTTTAATCTAAAACTTTTACTATTTTCATTGATGATTTCTTACATATAAAAATCTAAACAGACAAAATGAAATGTTTATTTCTTTGCCATAGTGAAATTATGAAGAATTAATCAATTACATCATTGTTATTTTTTCTTTATTACGCAGGAAATACGTAGTTAAAAATGTACAAACAAAAAAATAATAATAAAATTAAAAAAAAAAATAGAAAAAAAAAAGTAATAAATATTGCTAAGCAAATTTTTTAAATTCATGTATTAAAATATTTTTGATTATAATTGTTATTTTGTTTTTAATGTTTCGTTATTTAAATATAACTATTTTTATTGATTCTATTTTTTTATAAATATTTTAATGAAAATTTACGAAATAATAGAAATATCAACTTGAAAAAATTTGTTTATAGCAGTAAAAATACAACTTGCAAACTATCTCTCCCTCCCCCTTTCCCTCCCTCACTTGAAATACAAGAGTAAAATTACAATGAAATAAGAGGACATTACGATGAATTATAAAAAAGAAAAATTAATTCCAAATTTCTGCGAATGCTGATACCAGTTTTAAATGTTACAGTTGTTAAAGTTCAAATCACACAAAGTAGGCGTTAAATATGAGCCTAAGTGTATTTACATTAAGTAATATAAACCTATATAATGTGTGATAGAGTACATGTAAGCCCAAGAAAAGGGTGTTGAATAACATGGCGGCTGCTCTACCTTTTTTTTTTTTTTTTTTTTTTTTTTTTTTGGTTAAAGTTTAAGTCATCTTGATTACTTAAAAAAAAAAGGTCTATAAAAAAGCTATTGTACAGCTAATGTTCAAACAGTCAAAAAAATTAATTCGAAATAATTATGTTAGCTTATTCTCAGCACAATTTGTTCAATACAGCATAATTTATGCTATACTGCATAATACTATAATGTAACATAGCATAAATAAAAATGTTTATCCTAGGTATTTTTGTTGTTCCAGTTTACCATTATTTATGCAAAAGTGACATAAATGCAGCATAAATTATACGTAATTTATTCTTTGCATTCCAAAAAATTATGTAATTTATGCTGCATTAAAGAACTGCTATATTGTAGAGCACAAATGTTGTTATTTTGTAATAACATGAATAATTATGCTGAACATCTTAACTGATATTTTATGTAGTTTATTCACTGTACAATATAGCATAAATAATGTTGTTATGCATCAATTTTTCAGAATTGAGATAGCATTTAATTATTACGTGTTTATTTAGGTTCTTGCCCTTAAAAATTATATTTCGTTCGTTCGTTCGTTCGTTCGTTCGTTCGTTCGTTCGTTCGTTCGTTCGTTCGTTCGTTCGTTCGTTCGTTCGTTCGTTCGTTCGTTCGTTCGTTCGTTCGTTCGTTCGTTCGTTCGTTCGTTCGTTCGTTCGTTCGTTCGTTCGTTCGTTCGTTCGTTCGTTCGTTCGTTCGTTCGTTCGTTCGTTCGTTCGTTCGTTCGTTCGTTCGTTCGTTCGTTCGTTCGTTCGTTCGTTCGTTCGTTCGTTCGTTCGTTCGTTCGTTCGTTCGTTCGTTCGTTCGTTCGTTCGTTCGTTCATTCATGAAAAAAACTTCAATCCCCTCTTTACCGTACTAAAATGTCTAGAAGCGCCGATGACGTCACGTGCTCTCACACTGACTCGGTGTATATGTGAGTAAGTCTCCGCGGTCTGTCTGTCCTGTCTGTTGATCTTGAAGTCAGTTCTCGTTGTGTTGTGGTGAAGAGCGGTGCTCACTCGCGGTATAAAGCAACTTCTATATACTTTGCCGCTTATATCAATACAATATACAGTGACTTATCTAGATAGGGATCTTTCTACAGTAACTGACACATACGTAGTATCTACAGTAGCCTACATATAAGCATGGCAGCAGAGGAAGTGACAGAGCGACTGTACCTAGCTATCAAAGCCGGAGACACTAAGCAAGTGATTGATATTATCAGAGATGGTGAGTAATATAATCAATAACTTTAAGTTAAAATTTTAAGTCATAACTTTTTTTTTTCTAAATTAGAAAAAAAAAATATAAAGTTTAATTTTTACTAACTTTTTCAGGTTTTCAAAACAATTTTACTATGTTTGAAGTGTAATTCTAAAAAGTGCTCTGCTATCAAAATATATTGACAAAATATAGGATAAAAGCAACAAGTTATAAATATTGACGTGGGATCTTTATCGCCTATTGTGAGTAATTTTCTGAAAAATCCTATGAAAAGAAAAAATGTTAAATAAGTTGTGTCGGAAAAAAAAATCTGAAATATTGATCCCCCCTCCCCCTAAAAAGTCTCTTTTTTAAAAGTTATTAATAATTTTAATCATGGCTTGCAATAATATTTTGCACATCCTATGTTAACTGGAGGTAAAACTAAGAAGAGTTTACAAAATATGATTTCTTATCACATCTCTCCGATCCTTTCATAATTTTTTAAGAAAATATTTATAAATAATTTTAGTGCTGGAAAAAGTTCTGAAATATTGAATAACTTGATGAAAAATTGAGCTGCTTTAGAAAATACACCACTTTTTTCTTTTTATTTATTAGTTGTTGTTTTTTTCCTCCTTCTGCATTGTATATTATGACTCGTACAGAAAAAAAAAAAGAAAAAGTAATTTATACCGGACTAATTTAGTATAAATATTGCAATCTTTCAATTGCTTAAATATAGTTATTATAATGCTTTTACAACATAACTATTATGCTCTATAATATAATAATTATTTTTCAATATATAGCAAAAATTATTCTTCTAAATTCTTTATATTTTAAAAAAAAAAAAAAAAAAAAAATGACGTAAGGAAAAAAATATGCTAGCCATATTTCATTATCATAATAATAACATAAATTATGCTATATTATTAATTATGCTTTTCTAGCAAATTAAAATAGTAATATTTATGATTTTTATGCGGAATAAATTACGTAAGTTATTTCATCGTGTATAAGAACATGAATTTATCGAATAAAATTTAAAATTATCACCTAAAGATTACAGTTACTAGTTTTTCATAATACATGAGATTCTATCTCTCTCCCTCTCCTTTGTTAATAATATTATATAGTAAGGAAAGTTTATACAAGCCCATATGCTAAAATGCTACGTTAAAAAAACACAAATAAATTGATTCAGAGACTAGAAGCACTTTCAAAATCTATTTTAAGTTGTTTTTCAAAACAAAGAGCTATTTTTATTTTTTATCAAAACAAAAACTTTAAACGCCAGCTTTTTACTTTTCATCAAATATCGAGTCTAAATCATTTTTAAAGTAAGAAAACAATACTGGCAAATTTAGGACTTGAAAATTCTTGATAACAGCAAACTTAAAAATCATAAAGACTTTCTTTTGCACAGATAAAGGTAAAATGCATTTCTTATTCACAAAACAGCAAAAAATTTGCAATATTGCATAGTTATTATGCTGCACCAGTATTATTTAAGTATATTGAACAGAATAATTATTTTAACAATTTTAAAAGCATTAACAATAAAAATTTCAATGCAAAATGTCAATAATTGTTAACAGCAGAAAAAAAATTATTCAAACCAAAAACTTGTAAGAGTTATCTCAAATATCCCTCAAATAATCTGAACTCGATGCAGTGGTTTCCTCAAAAAAATTAAAATGTGATAGTGCAGTGATAAAAGATATTATAGGAAATTATAGATAACTTTTTGCTTTGTCCTGCTCTGCCTGCCTGTGATTGGCTAGCATTCTTCACCGATAAGATCCATTAAATCAAATTTAAATTCACGGATTGCAATAGAACTTTTTTCATTGTTGTAAAGCTATAAAGTATCAAATTGCAATTTTTAATAAAAAAAAATATACACTGTACATAGAGTAAATAATTGCATCACCAACAGCCACCATGAGGGGAAAAAATGCAATATCTATAGTTAAGCCTTATAGGATGTATGCATTCATGTTAAAGGTGACGCCATGTTGGATCACACAATAACATGAGCTGCATGGTAAAATTAATTATCTCACCAGTTTAAAAATATTCAGCAATATTTTTGAGAGCATTGATGCTGTTAATATATTGAATTCAACACAAAAGAAAGAAAATATAACACAAAAATTAACCGATTTTCCAAAAAAATAACTCTAAATGAAGTTTGTCCTATGCTGAGAAATGTTATTCATTGCTCCAGTATGGCGTTAAAGGGCATTCAGTATGACGTCATGTGGATTGGATACACCCTGTTGTAGTTAGCTATTTTAAATTGTTGCAACAATCCAAATAACAACGTAACTACGGTTTTAACCAGTGGTTGATATTTGAAACTTACTAAAATTTGTTAGTATTTTGCAGCAATAATAATAATAATAATATGTATGTATGTATATGTATATATATATATATATATATATATATATATATATATATATATATATAAGTTATATATAAACTATCGTATCTAGTAATGTAAAGGTGAATAAAATAATTAAATTCAGTTAAACTCATTATTTCTTCACTTAATTAACTACATCGTTGATCACAATTAAATATTAACCTTGAGAACTTAAAGAACAACTGAATTTTAATTTTCACACGGACAATAGGTGCATGAGAGAAATTTAATTAAAATCTCATTATAATTATTATATATATATATATATATATATATATATATATTATATATATATATATATATATATATATATTTATATATATATATATATATATATATATATATATATATATATATATATATATATATATATATATATATATATATATATAACTCGATAACTCAGCAATATATATAATTATATATTGCTATAATTACTGATTAGAAAATAAATTTATTCTCATGATAGGGAAAAGTAGAAGTAGATAGACCATATTCTTTTTGAACTATTATTATATTTATTTATTTATTTTTGTACAAGGAAATGTTTATTTTAGATTCATGTGTTTTCCTTGATTGCGTCAAAACGCTCTCGAAAAAAAAAAAAAAAAAAAAAAAAAAAAAAGGAAAAGAAAAATAATTATCATGCTTTAAGTGCAAAGAAAAACGACTTCAAGTAAAATAAGGGTATATATATATATATATATATATATATATATATATATATATATATATATATATATATATATATATATATATATATATATATACAACTTTTAATTAATTGTACGGGTATTATGCCATCAATAAAAATGATATGGCATCTGTATACCAAAAACGTAAAGAGTAACAGACAATTTAGCATGTATGTACTTTTAGAGTAAAGTTATGTCCAACCAAATAACTAAATGAAAGTTCGTATGTATAATTTTTCTTCTTTTTATTATTATAGTTGTAAAAAAAAAAAAAAAAAAAAAAAAAAGTACACACGATTGCGATATAATTTACTATTTAAATTCAGAGTTGTTTTTCTTTTCTTCATAAGAATAACATTTCAAATTTTAATAGCAAATTATGCGTGACTAGAATCTCATGTATACACAATTCCACACACACAAATTTAAATAAAAGATACTAGACACACATTTAACGTGTTTTATATGACTATAACAAAAATTAAGAAATATTTATTAGCATTAACACAACACCCCTCATTAGCTATTAGATTGTCATTTCTTTATACTATTAGCATAAATACATGAAGTAGAAATGTGACACTCATATTTAAAAAAAGCTAAATACAGACAAAGAAATAAGGAAATCCATAGAGAGCCAAGGTGAGCCCAAGTCTGGAATATATAAGTAACGTTGTGCACACGACGACCGAAATATTGCCTAATTTTTAACTGAGGATTCTCATCATAAATTTAATATGCAAAACATGCAGACATAAATATCAAGTTTTATTTGCATTGTTGTGATTTATGTAAGAATATCATGAGATCACTTCGAATTATTTTGTATGTCTATTTTTATATATGGATAAAATTACGTGATTTATAAAGAAATTATATAATGTGTTGTTTTTTTGTTATGCACAAATTATCATATATTATTATTTGCTATGCTATGTTTCATAATTTTCATTTAAAGCTATAGACCACATAAAACAACATCTGCTTTTTGATGAATAAACACAAAATGGGATCTCCAAAACTGATGAAAATTTTTACCAGAATGTTAATGTAGCCCCACAAGAAAACGTGAAAAAACTGTAAAGTATGCAATTTTCGTAAAAAATTATGTTTATGACGTCAGAAACATGCAAAAATTAGTATGAAAATGTTGTGTAGGTTGCATAAATCGAATTTTCTGATCATTGCTATACGGGGCTACTGTTGGGTTTTGAGACAAACTAATGTTATTTATGTAAATCCCATATCAAGTGTTTTGTGATATAAATGCTTATGTTTTTCTCTGGTCTATATTCCTTTAAGATTTAAAAATTAAATAACGTAATTTATGCTGCATTAAATAATTGCTATACTGTAGAGCACAAAGTGTTGCTATTTCGTAATTACATATAAAAGTAATTAATATGCTGAACATCTTAACTATTATGCTATGTAGTATAATCAATGTACAATAGAGCATTAATTATTTTTTTACATTGAGCTAGCATAATTATTATAAAGTGATAAAATATATGTCATTTATAAAGAATTTATGTGTTGCTATATTGTTGTATTACATAAATTATTACGCTGTACAATAATTGTTTCTATTGCTTTTATACTCTGACAAAAATAATTACAAAATAATTATGCTAGCTCTTTTTCAGCAACTCTATTGCATTACAACAAAATCTATTTACAGCATTATAATTTTAACATAACTATATATTATGTATAGCAAAAATAGTATGATGTATAGCATAATTATTATTTAATTTTATATAAATGTTGTTGAAATGATACTAGCATAATGTTTTGCACTTATTCCGTGTGTATATGAAATTCCGCTTTGTTTCTCTCTCTCTCTCTCTCTCTCTCTCTCTCTCTCTCTCTCTCTCTCTCTCTCTCTCTCTCTCTCTCTCTCTCTTATTGAGCGGTTTTTATTGAATTGATTGAAAGTATAATAGTTATAAATTTCTTGTATAAGCTTCATAATATAAAGGATGTAAAGGTTATTATTATTTCAATATAAGATTAATATTATATTTTTTAAAAAAAAAGGACTTAATTTATCAACAAATTATTATATATATTTTTAATGGCAGGCATACAGCTCAGTTAAAAAAAAATTGATAGAGAAAATGTTGTGTAGACGATTTAATCTTTAATCTCATCACCACGAAAAATAAAAAATAAAAAGGCTTTAAAAATCTTATTAAAAAATATATTATTAGTGTGAGTGTGAATATTATATATATATATATATATATATATATATACAGTATATATATATATATATATATATATATATATATATATATATATATATATATATATATATATATATATATATATATATATATATATATATATATATATATATATATATATATAAATTGCTAGTACCAAATTTTGCAACAATTAAGTTGTATACACAAAAATGCTTACCCTGTTATGATGAGCTGACAGCATGTTGCTATATTAAGTATTAAGAAGTTAATAAGGGGGAGGGGCAGCAGTTTTAATATCTGATAACCAGATCAAGCCGTGAATATTTTATTGCCATAGCGAGCCAAGCCAGCCAGGTAAAGAAGAGAATTTCTACTTCAAGGCCGTGAGAGCTTGGCGGTTGTATAATTTTTATATTAGCCAGCTGTCCATCCCCATCAACTGATTTACATTTGTATATCATTATAATTATTATTTGTTATACATGTTATGTTGCAATATTACATTTTAAAGAGCAATTCACGTGAAACAATACATTTTCAATTTGTAATGATTTTGTTTACATTTTTTTTAAGGGTTGTGTTTAGTTAGCTTGTATCTCTAAATCTAAATAAAAAACTTAAAAACTTTATGATGACATTTGAAAGTTAACAGTTATAGCAACCTGTGATAGAAATTTCATAATCCGTGTCCATGATGCGATAAGATAGAAAATAATTATTGAAATTAACATGGGCTCTTATGGAACTAAAACTTCAAAAATATATATATATATATATAATTTAAAATATATTATGGTGACCCTCCAATTTTTTTTTTCCCATTTTAGAAGATACTTTTTCCTTTGTATATATCACTATGGGGCACAATTACAGATTTTTCTTTCTTTACAACTTTTTTAGTCAAATCCCACAGTAGCTGATTTCCCGCCCTAACACATTTCCTTATGAAGTGTATATTTAAACACCAATTAAATTATATTCTTTATATTTGTTATAATAATTAAAGCAATGTATTTAGATTGATTTTAATTTGATTGAGTATTGTGCCTCCAAAGTAGCTCAATATAATTAAATCACCAGATGCTGAGATAATTAGCAAATAATAATTAATTAGTGACGTCATTTGGTGTGGTATTGTTTTAGGTAATTAGAGCACTAGGACGTTTCAAGTCTCATTCTAATTAATATAACCAATTACTAACTAATGCAAAATCTTGTATATTTTATTAATAATTATCAATTTTTTATTATTATTTTGTTAAAAATAGTTTTTTTTAAATAAATTAAAAATATTTCAGTTTTTGGAACTATCATAAAAAGTATCAATAATGATACACGTAGAACGTAGAATGAAAATCGGTTGTATACATTATATTCTATAATTTAAAAATTTTAAATTTTCTATTTTATAGGCATAATTTTTTCATCTTAAATAATAATGCTGTTCGTAAACCCTGTTCTCTGCACCAATAATGACGATCGCCTTTGATTATTCAAATGGAATGCGCATTTTTTGGTGCAAGAGAACAGGGTTTACGAACAGCATTAATGTGTATAATTGTTTTTCAAAATTTATGAATTAATTTTCTGTTTATATTTTAAATTACATTTTTTATTCATTGTTCCATTTTTTAAAAACTATTGTATACAAAAAATAGTCTAATTAATAAACAAACAAACAAACAAACAAACAAACAAACAAACAAACAAACAAACAAACAAACAAACAAACAAACAAACAAACAAACAAACAAATCACCGTACAACACAAAACACATTCAAATTCGAAGTTATATAAAATATTGCCTATAATATTTCGCATAATAATATACTACAATTCTCTAATAAAAATTGCAGCCTAAAAACTAGAAATAAACTTCAGTTCCTTACTCAAGTTGGGTTAACGAGATCAGCTGATGAGAGGATGACGTCATCACATCCTAATTAGTCAGTATATGAAGTGTGTACATATGCTGGCTGTATCCGCTAACTTACACCCGTATATCTTGATCAATGCATACAGTATCCTGTATATGAAGTAGCAGTTAAATATTTGTAATTGTTCTTGATGGAAATACGGGCCTCATAGAAACTTTGATACATTGTCTCTATGATAATGTATATGCAAGTCGCGTTTAGCGTAGTGAATACTTCAAATTTCAGCAGAATACCTGCGACGGCAATAGCGGAAATACACGCGCGATATTATTTATTTTGACGGCGTGGGGTCATATTTTCTTCCAGCGTGTGTCTGATTATTTGATTATTGATTCTTAAACAAATTTATGATAATTTGTTATACCAACTTGTAAAAGCTGTATTTACATATAAAATCAAAATATAATATTTAATGGGTACTGCGTGAGGAAGTGTTGATTGATCGATTGATTAGTTGATTGATTAATTGATTGATTGATTGATTGATCGATTGATTAGTTGATTGATTGATTGATTGATTGATTGATTGATTGATTGATTGATTGATTGATTGATTGATTGATTGATTGATTGATTGATTGATTGATTGATTGATTGATTGATTGATTGATTGATTGATTGATTGATTGATTGATTGATTGATTGATTGATTGATCCAAATACAAGCTTATAAGGAATAGTCTATTACAGTATTACATTGCACATATATACAAAATGAGAGAAAAATACTTAATATAATAATATTTTCAACGAAACATAAGTTATTTTATTCACATAAAATTATGAATCTTAAAAAAAAAAATGCAAATTTAAGTTATAAATTATTTTAATAATAAATTCATAAGTTCAAATTCCCAAACAATATTTAAACATTAAATTCAAGTTTTTTTATTTTATTTATTTATTTATTTATATATTTTTTAGCATATTTTAACCCAATCATACAACATGCAGGAAAATATGACAGCTGTTCCGGTTATTGAAACATATATTATTGTAAATCTATACATTATCGACATAAAAGTAATGATACGTATTTCTGCTTCATAAACAGACCATGCATTATGCATCACATATACATATATAAAATAAATACAATAAATATTTTATATACATTATAATATAAATATTATTGACAATATGATACCACGATACTTCAATTTAATATAAATATTATCACACTTTGACATCCGTTCTCTCGTACTTTATCACTATATACTTCACCACAAAATATCAACGACACACAGAGCACAGAGGCTTACTGGATAATATCGTCGAGGTAGCGGACAAATATCCCATAAGTAAATATGGAGCTTAATCATATTTGCTGAATATTATCTGATTGTATTTATAAAATACAAAACTTGACATTTTAATTATTTTAGGGCTTATTTTGTTGCCTTTTACAAAAAAAAATGCATATTGATTGATTGATTAAATAGTTTATTCACATAAAATTAGTAAAATTACTGTGTTCAAAAAAAAAAAAAAAAAAAAAAAAACTATTACATATTGATTGATTGAATAATTTACTTACATACAATTACTGTGTGAAAAAAATAATAATAAACGAAGAAAAATGAAACTTTCTGTACAAAGTGCGATATCTTTCTATATAGTAGTACCCGAACCCGAACACTTTCAATCTAAAACGATTACTAATATAATAACTCTATATAATATAGTATACAATATTTCGCTATAGTATGTCCGGAGATAATTCTTATACATGTTATTTTTCCTGGTTGTCTCGCCGTATCTTACACACTTATATACTTACGTATTGTAATTAATTGTGACGTCAGGAGAACTGGTTTATAGTCGTCTCTCTCTCTCTCTCTCTCTCTCTCTCTCTCTCTCTCTCTCTCTCTCTCTCTCTCTCTCTCTCTCTCTCTCTCTCTCTCTCTCTCTCGTGATCATAACAATATGCGTGAGGAGCCAATGTTATTAACTGCAAGTTCGTGTTAGCGCCTTTGGCCATACCTTTTTTTTTTACATTTATATTTAAAATAAATAATACATGCAAAAAAATAATAATATCTGATTTAAATTAGAGAAACAGAGTTCATCGAAACCTTGGTGGAAACACGGGAAAAAAAATACGTAGTTCATTTTCAGCACAATTTGTTTATTTTATGCTATACTGCATAAATACATGATAAATAGCTTAAATATTATGTCTATTATCATTATTTATGCTTCTACAATATATCATAAATTATATTATAATGATATAAAATTATAGCATTAATTAATTAATTTATGCTTTCCACGCGTAATTATTGTAATAAATTGAATTGTTTGTTTACTTTATTGAAGAAAGAAAAATGGCATAAATCAATACGAAAAAGTTATGCTATATAGTATCAGCCACATTTATGCACTGTATAAAAATTAAGTAAAAAATAAATTGCCTAAATTATGCTGCATTGAATAATTGCTATAGAGTATACAAATGTTGCTATTTTGTAATAACATAAGTAATTATGCTGAACATTTGAACTATTATGCTACGTAATGTAGCCACTATAGCATAAATTATGTTGTTATATATGCATAAATGTTGCTGCATTGAGCTAGCATATAATTTTTTTTATACGTTTGACCATAATTTATGCTATATGTATTACATAGAATAATATTTATGCAATTTCAAGAATGTAAAATTTATGCTATATAATAATAACGCAGCATAAACTAAGATATTTTTCTCCGTGTATTGGCATGGTTAAAGCATTTCGTGCAAAAATTTCACAACTTGTAATCTTGAAATTGTAACTTAATTATTTTATTATCAAAAATATTAATAAAGTGAATGGAAAGAAAATTAGCAATCATAAAAATCGATTCTTAACATAAAAATGTATTTTTGTCTTGTTATTATAATGTTTTTATATAAATTACAGAATATAGGAAAAATTACGAAACCTTGCAACATATAATAATTTTATCTAAAAAATAAAAAAAAAAAAAAAAAAAAGTTTTAGCATCACAAAAAAATTACATACAGTTTATAAATTCATTTATATTTCATTATTATTAATATTCAAGATAAAGAAATAAAAAATATTTATAAATAAGAAATTGTTATTGACCAAGGCAGATGATAAGTAAAACATTAGTTTTAATTTTAAGTGTTACAACAAGCGTTGGTCTTGTCATTATTTATATTTAAAAAAAATCATAGAAATTGTATAAAAAATATTCAACTTAAAAACTTCTGTCTTAAAGAATCTTTAAAAAAGTGAGTAAATTATTGATTTTTTTAAGATTCATTTTTCAATAAATATGTTGATTGATTGATTGTTTTATTGATTGATTGATTGATTGACTGATTGATTGATTGATTGATTGATTGATTGATTGATTGATTGATTGATTGATTGATTGATTGATTGATTGATTGATTGATTGATTGATTGATTGATTGATTGATTGATTGATTGATTGATTGATTGATTGATTGATTGATTGATTGATTTTCTTATTATATATCTGCAAAATAAAAGGAGAAGTAAAAAAAAAACTGTACCAGGGTTACTAAATAATTTAATTATAAAATGAAGCAAGTAAATTTAAAATAAAATAAAACAACATTGACACTTAATTATCTATTTTAAGAATCTTCCCTGCTAGCTAAATTTAACGCAATTGATCGAGCGTACATTGAAGTTAAAACAAAAAGTACTCACGGTATTACCTGTTTGCTTGGTGGTGAATTTAGAACGTATAACGTGAGTTTAATGTTAATTTAACACGGCTGTAAGAATAACAAGTAAACTGACGCCTTGAAAATTATAGAATAGAACTTATCAGTTTAGTACGCTGGGAAATGTGGTAAAAGCTAAGGGTTCCCTGATTTAACATTACGCTTATGCTATAATATATATATATTTTTTCTTTTTTGCGATTTTTCAATTTTTAAGAAAACTACTCTACCCATTCCGCAGAAATTTCAATTAAAAATACTATAGACATACTGTTACATGTTTTAAGCCATAGAAATTTTTTATTATTTTTTTAAAACCGGTAACCTTCATTGATTTCCTATTCAGTGTGAGCATATTTACAATAATTATATTTTAATTTAGTATTTCTTTCCTATTTTATGAAAATTACGGGAGGAGTTAAAAAAAACTAACATGTTTTTGCAATGCAAATAAATAAAAAGTTAGGGGAGCCTGCGCTTTTCCCTCCCCATCCCCCTGTTAATCACTAACGTTACGCTCTATTGAAAATGCAAGAAAAAAAAAAAGTTTTCTTTTTTATCAGTGACTCAAAATTTCAGATCATTCAATAACATGGGCCACTTAGAAATCTTAGGAATATGACTCATTTTGCCAGTTTAAAAATACTAATCAATATTTTTAAGAGCATTGATGCTGTTAAAGGTTGAATTAGTATCTCGAGTATGTGAGCAAAATAATAATAATAAAAAAAAAAACGGTTTTCACTTAAGCCAAAAATGAAGTGTGTCTTATGCTGAGCAATGTTATTCATATTGATCCTGTATTACGTCAAAGCGCATTCAGTATGACGTCACATGTGGATAAACTTTGTAGAAATCAAGTATTTTATATTCAATGTTTTCAATAAAAAAAAAGCTTAAAATTCATGTCATAACAATAAAAAAAATTTAATTCAATTTTTAAATTCAATTAGCATTGTATCAGTGCTATAAAACGTAAAAAAAAAAGAAAAAAAAAGTGCGGATGTGTGAAACATTATATTTCTTTAAAATAAATTAAACTAAAAGAAAATTATTATTTAAATTTTACATTTAATTATGACAAAATATTTCTTCAAAATTATTTAAACTATGTTTAAAGATATTTAACATATTACACCAATATTGTTGACATATTTCACTATAAGAATGTTTTATCAAAAATTTTACTATTCCTTGTGAAAATTATATAAAATATGTTTTCAAATATTTTACTAAAATTTTATGACCATAACATGGAAATATTTAAAGTATTTTCCAAGAAATAAATAACATTTTTAAGAGTCTCTAATTTTACATAATGAAGCATTTTTAATGAAACAACATAATGTGAACATCCTGTTTTTTTCACAGAAATAAATATGAGAATTTTTGCATTTTTTTTATATCTTACATATAAATATAAATATATATATATATATATATATATATATATATATATATATATATATTATATTATATTATATTATATTATATTACATCATAGGAAAATATGTTTCTGCAGAGATTTTTATTTGTTTGTTTGTTTTCGTTCGTTCGTTCATTCGTTCGTTCGTTCGTTCGTTCGTTCGTTCGTTCGTTCGTTCGTTCGTTCGTTCGTTCGTTCGTTCGTTCGTTCGTTCGTTCGTTCGTTCGTTCGTTCGTTCGTTCGTTCGTTCGTTCGTTCGTTCGTTCGTTCGTTCGTTCGTTCGTTCGTTCGTTTATTAAAAACTCTGACATTAAACTTGGGTGGTCACGAACCACTCACGCAGTTCAAATCTAATTCTCAATGCATGCTAATGCCAATGCGTAGAACCGACTCAGATAAAATCACGCCAGCCAAGCTGCATCCTGCAATATATTTTATTTTATTTCTGTATACACAAATGTCTTGACATTGAACATATTACGTATAGGAAGCTGATTAATTTTAAATTTCCCGCGACCACAAGTTTCCTCTATATTTACGTGTACTTTTTCCTAAAACTAATTAACCGAGAACACGTAATTATTGTTTGTTTTTTAATTATAAAGCTGTGTGGTTTTTTATTGTTACAAAAAAACAAGTGAATTGTTGTTGTAGAAATATAGAGAGGAAAGCTTGATGGTAAAATGTGACGTTTAACGCCTCAGATGTAACGGAACTTTTTTTTTTTTTTTTTTTTTTTTTTGCATAAAAGTTTGTATTGCCTTCAATAGCATGACATATGTGTATACTAAATTTCAAATCGATAATGTCCATCGCTTATGTGAGCAAAAATAATATGGGAAATATAGAACGCTCTATAGGGTGGTTGCATTCATGTTAAAGTCAACATCACAAGTGAGTATTAAATAACATGGACCAGTATGGGAGTATGACACATTTTGTATGTTTATTTTTATTTTTTTATTTTTTTGAGAGCATGTTGTTAACAAGTTGAATTAGGTTTTCAAGTATGCGAGAAAAATAATAATGACAAAAAAAAACAACTTATTTTCCAAAGAAATTAGCGAAAACTCACGTGTGTGTCCTATGCTAAGCAATGTTATTCGTTGCTCTATTATGGCATCGAAGTACATCTATTATGACGTCATGCGCACACACCCTATATGCTCCCTATGAGAGAGAGAGAGAGAGAGAGAGAGAGAGAGAGAGAGAGAGAGAGAGAGAGAGAGAGAGAGAGAGAGAGAGAGAGAGAGAGAGAGAGAGAGAGAGAGAGAGAGAGAGAGATGGCAATAAAAATAGCTTGAAAAAAATTGCAAACAGGTAGTCTCGATTCCATCATTTAAAAAATGTTGAACTCGGTATGAATATAATATAAATTTCTAAGAAAAAAAAAAGCTTAAGGAATAAAAATTAGGGCTTCCCTTGCATATAAAAAATAAATTACCTAATTTAGGTCGCATTGAACAATTGCTGCATTGTAGAGCACAAATGTTGTTATTTTGTAATATAACATTTAAGTGTAATTATGTTGAACATCTTCTTAACTATTATGTTATATGTACTGTAGTATAATCACTATACAATATAGCATAAATTATGTTGTTATATGCATAAATTATGTTGCATCGAGCTAGCGTGATTATTACGTATTTATTTTTGTCGGTGTACTGTTTTTATTTTTCCGCACACCCACCTGTATTTGGCAGGCCCTCAGTATAACTAATTCTTTTTTTTTTGTTTACATTTCATACGAAGTTTTCACTTTTTTTCCATCCATATCTTGAATACATGCCAAAAAAATCCACAATTTGTATTCTTTTCAATTTTACCACAATAATCGTTATTATGAAATTTATTTGAATTGGCAGAACATAAAAATATCACACTATTCATATCTTTTAGTATTCAATTCGGATTATGGCAATAAAATTAAAATGACATTTTTGTTTTGGCATAGAATCAAATTTAAATATAATGATAATGTCTTAATATATTTGGAGATTTATTTTTCAATATTTAATAAATATTTAATTGAAACAGCTAAGATATATAATGATTACCTCACTCAAAAAGAGGTTGCAATTACTTCACTATAACTTACAACACTTCTGAGTTAATTATTATGATTAGCTAATTAAAAATGCATTTTAGAAAATTATTAAAAATAGCTCATTTAACTTAAAATAGTAAAAAACAAAAACAAAAAAAAAACTGAAAACTGAAAACTGAAAACAAATCAAAACCACTTAAATAAGCTATTGTTGTTAATGTTCTAAAATGCATTATTTTAGCTGCAGTTCATAATAACTCAAAAGTGTTAATCTCAAATTCAGTCAAATAAGTTAGAATTCGTAACTGAATAAGTATAATGCGCCCTTTTTTTTTTAAGTGAGCTCTCTTCCTTATTATGAGACGTAAATAATGATACATTGTTTGCTAATTTACTTTAAAAAAATGCTATTACTGGATCCTATAGGATCCAGTATATATAAAAAAATATTAATCACAATATTTTAACAAAAATATTAAAATTGATGATATTGATGTCCCAATAACTCCCACTATAATTTTAGTAATAGTGATATTATATTAACTGATTTCTATTAAACTACCATTAAAATATACATGAGGTAATTTAGATTATTATTATCATTTTTGTTATTAGATGACTGTATGTTTGATGTATCATATCATATCTATCGTTAATTAAATTGTTTATTACTGTATTGACTAGTTTTATGGCTAATATTATTGTTTTAATTTAAGTTTGATAAGATCAATTCTTTGTAATTGCTATATGATCATGTTTGCTATCAACTGCTGGGTCATAAAAAAAAATTTATTTTTTTATTAAAGTTACATTGCAACGCACATGTAATCTTTAATTACCGCAAGTCATGTAATTAGTATGGATCGGATATGACCTATTTATTATGTAACATAAACATATTACGTAATATGTATATATGTGTTACAAGGAAATAACATATAGTGAAGTTATGCTGTCTTAAATGTGATGTATATACACGTGGTATAAATGATTGGGATAATGTGATACTGATAATTAGCTGATAATATATTTTAATTACTATTAGAAAACTATATACTATATGCTTTTTTTTATTGTAATTTGTTGGTTTTTCGTTGACCGTAAACCCTCTTTTCCCTTGCTACAAAAAAATGAGCAATTTTATTTAAAAAGCATTAAGTGAACTTCATTTTTTTCTTCACTATTTTGAGTACAAACAACAAAAGCAAAAACAACAACAACAACAGCAGCAACAACAACACCTATAACAACACAAATAACAACAACAAGGTTTACAAATTTGTATTTATACTATTTTCATTCAACTATAGCTATTTAACAGTACATAATGCATTAATAATTTTGAAATTAACAAAAAATTTGGTGAAAAATGATATAAATATGTTATATAATACTGTATATAATACTTATATCAAATATTACAGAGTGATTCATAAATTTATATATTGTTCAGATTGTTCTCAATAAATATGTTTTGTTGCGGAATAGAATGTAATAGAATACTAAATAAAAAAAATAATAAAAATTATTGTATTTTTGTTCGTGTATATAATAACAAAATTTTTAAAATAGAAAGTCTATTATAGCAAGAGTTTTAAAAATTTATATTCAAGACGGGATAAAAAAAAAAAAAAAAAAAATCTGCGAAACAGCCAATACAATAACCATAAATAATGAGACATACAATCGTCTCTCTCTCTCTCTCTCTCTCTCTCTCTCTCTCTCTCTCTCTCTCTCTCTCTCTCTCTCTCTCTCTCTCTCTCTCTCTCTCTCTCTCTCTCTCTCTCTCTATGCTATAGGCGCCTCTGGTATATAATGCATCATACTACATCTGTAGTATATAAAAACATACTAAACAGACATTAGAAGTTAGCATTGACATTAACATGGTTGACATAATTAACATGAATCATCATCACTTTAATTAACTATAATTAATATAAACTTGACATTCAAATAGATGACATTATACAACTTTTTTATATGTAAAAATATATGTAAACAAACTTAAAGTAGAAGTACAAAAAAACAATGGAAGTTATCGGTGAAGTGTATAGGAAAATATAAGGGTGTCTTAGCATTGCAGAACCATGTTTGTTTTGTTTTTTATTGCTTCCCCCCTTTTTTTATTATCACCGATAACCTCCATTAAATACGTAATAAGAAGCTTTCTCATATTTTATTTAAAGTGGGAAATTATATTTTTATGCCCTTTAAAATGCAGAGTTAATTAAAGAATTTACTTTACATTCAGTATATAACAGTAAAAATTGCAGCTAAAATTTTCAATATGAGAGGATAAAACATGTTATGATTAATATCATTTAGTAAGGGGGAAAATTAAATTCAGCCATAAGAATAAAAATCATTCAATTTATGATACCATAAGGTGGTTGTATTCATTTAAAAATCGACGCCATATGTGAGCAATAAATAACATAGCACGGTATAGGAAAAAATGAATGACACATTTTGCAAGTTTAAAAATGCTTATATTGATATTTTTTTTAGAGCTAATGCTGTTAATAGCTTAAATTTCAAATATGTGAGAAAAATAATAACAACAACAAAATTAAATAACTTTCTAAAAAAAAATAGCCAAAAAATGACATTTGTCCTATGTTTAGCAATGTTATTCATTGCTCGGATTGCTCCAGTATGGCGTCGAAACGCACTCCTGCGCACACTCTATAACTTATTATCAACATATTAGAGTATTCATATATCTTAATTATTAAATAGAAAGTAAAGAAAATTACGACAGTCATAAACAACTATATTAAACTACCATATTTTTATTGGTCATATGTTTAGAGGGGAGCAAATTAAATTTACTTCACTCAATGAAGATAATAAATTCATTGAAGTGCAGAAGTTGAACTTTAGTCTCGCTGATATAATTCAAATTTATATGCGTGTTTGCTATTATTTGTAAAACAACGAGAGAGTAGAGGCCATCATAGAGCAAATTTATCTGTTACGTAATGTTAGGGAGATATGTATTAATTAAACTTCCTGTGCTACTTCATTTGTACGTTTTAAGTCATAATTTAACATGTGAGGTTAATAGGGGAGAGAGAGAGAGAGAGAGAGAGAGAGAGAGAGAGAGAGAGAGAGAGAGAGAGAGAGAGAGAGAGAGAGAGAGAGAGAGAGAGAGAGAGAGAGAGAGAGAGAGAGAGAGAGAGAGAGAGAGAGAGAGAGAGAGAGAGAGAGAGAGAGAGAGAGAGAGAGAGAGAGAGAGACAGAAGTATTTAATTTTGAAATTATTAGTGTATTACAAATATCTTATATTTTGTTAATGTTTTTTGTTGTTTAAGGGAGTAGGGTACTGATCTCTTATCTTAAAAAACTAGAAGTGTTTTGGGTCTAAATTTGGTGTCATTGTGTAGCTAAAGGTCATAACTAGCTGTGATAAAAATTTCATGATGTTTGACCGTCCCGAAAAAAAAAATTCTTGAAATTAACATTGCGGGTCTTATGGGCTTAAAATTTCAAAAAATAATATAAAATTAATTTGCACGGTAACCCCTTCAAAAATTTTATGTATTTGAAATTTTCTCTAGCTGAAAGCTGAAGTATCATTGTGCAAATTTTCAGATTTTTTTGACGATAAAAGTTTGAGTCTAATGGCCGACGTCGGTACCCTACTCCCTTAATTATAAAAAAACAACATATTATTGAATGATGAATGAATTACAGGTGATAAAAAAAGTATACTATGATGATGATAAAAAATAATAATAATGAAAGAAATGGAACGGTAGAATTTTTTAAATTTTATTTTCCGTATAAACAACGCACTTGATATTTTAAAACTAGAACAACTTCAACATTTCAGGGATAAACATATTCCATAATATGCAATTACAAATTTTTACCCATAATATTTTACTTTTAACAAATGTAAAAAAAAAGTGTGGTTATACTGAAATTTGAATTCTAGCAATTAAAATTTGATTCGTGTCAAATTTTAGAATAAAATGTTAAAAATCATAATAATGATCCGAGTTTCACAGTCAGTCGCATCTCTCTCTCTCTCTCTCTCTCTCTCTCTCTCTCTCTCTCTCTCTCTCTCTCTCTCTCTCTCTCTCTCTCTCTCTCTCTCTCTTTCTTGCTATTTCACAAACTAAGTATATCATGTCACAATTTTAAAATCGATTCTGCTTTCATGCATGAAACTACCATGGTAAAAACTAATAAAGTAAAATAATAACTATGTATAGTATATCTATGCAAATAATATCAGGGTCACATTTTACTATAAAAAAATACTTATGGATCACTCATTGAGAGCAGGCACTTTGAAGAGATGAGCATTGAAAGACGGAGCATGTCAACATAGAAATACAGAGAGAGAGAGAGAGAGAGAGAGAGAGAGAGAGAGAGAGAGAGAGAGAGAGAGAGAGAGAGAGAGAGAGAGAGAGAGATACAGAGAGAGAGATACAGAGAGAGAGAGAGAGAGAGAGAGAGAGAGAGAGAGAGCTCGTGTGTGTATTTTATTTCGCAAGGACACTGCATCATATGGATCTAGAACATTTTTTTTTCTAAATTTTTTACTTCAGTTTGCAGTGCACACACATGTTCCATAATATATTTTTAGTATTCTTTGCGTGGGGTTACACAATACTTTGCTCCATGCCGCGACTAAAAATAAAGTACATAGTTCAAACATAATAATTGATATTTTACTTTACTTGCTTGCTTGTTATACAAGTGTAATATTGAGTGTATTTTTAAACTATTGTGTAATACGTATGTTTATGGAAAGTTTTTAAATACATAACGCAAAGGAAAATAATTTTTTTGTATCATATTTTTTCAAATTTTCAAATGAATTTATTTTGCAATGGTTAAAATTAAGTTAATATACATTCGTCTTAATTCGGAAATAGTATGCATTTTGAAAGGTCTAATGGACCCTGTTACCCTATCTTACTCTCTTAAAACAATTGATATTTATAAAAATTAGCATATATACGATTATCTTTTTGGTATATTTTTGGAATAAGACGCATAATTTTTGGAGATTGACTTTAAATGTTCAATGTGAATTAGGAACTTTATAAAATAAGCTAGAGAAAGAGAGAGAGAGAGAAAGAGAGAGAGAGAGAGAGAGACTAGAAATGAAGATTGTATTGTTGAAAATAGAGGGTGATTTTTTTAAATATGGAAATATGCTAAAGTAACGGAAATTTTGAACTTTGACAATTTCTAAAACAAACTTACTTTCAAGCTTTTATTTTCATGTTACGTATCATATATTTTGGTTTGACATTAAAATCAGTTTATTATTTTTCAAGAGAAAGAAAGATTTGTCAAATTTTATCTTATAATATCATATTTCACGAAATAAAAAATATATAAAAGTGGTTTTTAAACTGAAGGTCTTATTACTATACTAAGTACTACTTGTATTACTGAGTAATACAAGTAATTAATGTAGTATTATATTTGGTATTTAGTGAAGCACATAGCATAATACATTGCATACTTTTTGCTAATACGTTGGTAGCAGATCAGATTATAAAATTTAAATACGCTATTATGAATACTTTTGTGTAATTTAATGTCTGCAAAAGTCCTTAATCTATTTGAAGGAAAAGGTGTTGAAAAAAAGGATAATATATAATATATCGTCTATGCCATTGTCAAACCTCCTTCCACAAATGTTAAAGCTATGTCTTTAGGAGGTCTTTTACCATATATGGCATGGACGATATACCATATTATATTGCCATAATATAGCAAATTATAACATAATGCCAAGATGGTCAGTGATAGAGCTAGATCAGAGATTATTTCAACTAAAAGCATTCCCTTTTCCCGGATTCTAATCCAGTTATTGAAATCAAATTTAACACGTATTAACTTCAATATTACATTGATTACCTATGTAAAGTTTTGCTGCTTTTATGTGGGGAAAAATGTTATTAAGGAAAAGGGGTTCCTGGCTGTTGCATATTATATTTTATACAATATTGACAAAAAAGGGGGAGGACGCTAAATCTTAATGTTAACAGAAATAAAACCCTTCAACAACAAAAATAAATACGTAATAATTATGCTAGCTCATTTTTAGCACAATTTGTTCAGTACAGCATAATCTATGCTATATACTTTTATAATTTCTATTACATATAACATAAATATTATAATTTACAGCATAACTAATTATATTGGTCTAATTTAGCATCATTTATGCTATAATTACATAAATACAGCATAAATTACGTAATTTATTATTTCCGTGTTAAAATATTTGAAGAAAGTTGTTAAATAGATGATAAAAAAAAGTAATCTATAAAAAATGTTATATTGACCAATACAATGTTTGCATTTTCTCAGGTGATATTGGAGTACTGGAGAACAGCTGGAGCGAAAGTGACCCTCCCCTGGTGCTAGCCAGTAAGGTTGGTCACAACATACACATGTTGGCTGCACTACTGAGGCTGTCTCTACAACAACTGACCTCAGTACAGCACTGTGAAGAAGCTATCAATAACCTTAGCACTCAGGTAACGTTATAAGGGAACTTTAAGGGAGTGTGCAAGTCTACGTATCATTTCTCATTGTTTTATAATTGTTAAATAAGAACCTATACGCTGATGTACAAAATGTTCTCACTCAAAAAAAGAGTGCATTACTTCAGTTAAAAATCCTAACTTTTGAGATAAACACTTTTGAGTTATTATATATCGGGCAGCTAAAGTGATTCATATTTTAGCAAATTGTTAACAATAGCTCAATTAACTCAAAATAGCTCAAAACAACTTAAATCAGCTATTTGCAAAAATGCATTAATTTAGCTGCTCATAATAAATAAAAAATGTTTATCTCAAATAATTTCTGAAGTAATGCACTCTCTTTTTTTTTTTTAGTGTGATTGTAGGAGAGATAGAAATGAATTATTTTGAATTTTGATATCTCAGACAAACTGAACGGTCGCGGAATACAAAATTATCATTAAGTAAAGGTGAAAAGTTATTTAAAAGTTTAGTTATGCGAAACACATGAAAACACTAGCAAATATTTAAGTTATTATTACACTTTATTTCATTATTTTCATATATATTTTTAAACGAAATTAATTTTAAAATAATACTAAATTTTTATTAGACAATAACATTATTATAAAGAAATAATGTTAAACTTGTTAATAGTATTCCTCATATCTCCACTATTCAGATATATGTTTCTATTATATTATTTTAACAGCTTTGTAATATTATTCATATTTATTATTATTATTATTGTCTATAACATTTTTTTTTTTTATGTAAGTTTTCAAACTGAATTTCAATAGAACCATTATAGTAATATTGGCAGACGAATGTTATCGCCTGTAACCTTAAAGAAAAAAAAAAAAAAAAAAAAAAAAAAGAAAAAAAAAAAAAGAAAAGAAAAAAAAGAGCTTTCATTGAGGTCTGCTAAAAAAAAGTAAAGCATTGCTCATGTATACGTATAATAAATTGTATACTACAATTCAGTATACTGAAAATAAGCTACAATTATTACGTATTTATTTTTGTCCAAATGGTGTTTTCGTGTCTTAAAACAGCAAAAAATAAATAAATAAATAAATAAATAAATAAATAAATAAATAAATAAATAAATAAATAAATAAATAAAATTAAAAAAAAAAAAAAAAAACTATAATATATATTTCTCTGCAGTTGCGCTCCGACACACGCACGTACTGGGATGTGAACGCAAGGACGGCGACAGGCGAGGGTGCTTTACATTGTGTGTGCGCACACTGGGAACCAAGCAGCCTTCATGAGGCTCTCACCTTGTTACTGGCTGCAGGGTGCGACCCTACCATGTGTGATAACCTGAGGCGTCAGTTACCATTGCATCTCTTGGCGAGGAGGTTTGCCAGTGCAAAGAAAACAGGGTAAGTGTTCAGTGCTGTAGTCGAAGACCACCTTATGAAAAAAAAAAAAAAAAAAATGTTTAATATCTTATAACATACCTAAATATCAACGTTGATTTGACCGGAGTCATTTCTAATTCATTCCATATAATTTATTTTCCTTTCAAGTTATGGCAGACGCGGTTTTATGACGTCACAGCTCACTTCATGGTCCACGCGCGTGCAAACAGGCAAGCTGTGACGTCATAAACTCGCTTCTGCCATTTCATTAATAGAAAATAAATTATAAATAAATGGCTCCGGACAAATCAACGTTGATATTTAGATACGTTAGAATATTAGACAATTTTTTTGTTAATAATGTTAATGAAAAGTACTGATTGGTGTTGATATTTGACAGGACTCCTCAGAAGTCATGTTCCAACCTGCTGATATCGCTACAGTTACTGGCAGCGAGATGTGACGTCAATCTTCGAGATCATCGCAAGAGGACATGTCTCCATGTCTTAGCCTCGTCACACTGCTCAGATCACAGGCCTTATCTCGTAAGTAAAACAACGTAATTAATTAGCTGCATCCACGTATATTTATTTGTTGTAACATTTTGCACAGTAACACAATTAGTGTAATTTAAAACAATGTAATTGAACAATTTCAGTGCAAAGTAACAACAAATAAATAAAAACTTAATGCAATGTAACTTTTATTTTAGATATACAAAACTTGCTTCTTATAATACCAGTCAGGTTATGTTATTTATCTTATCTACGAAGAACCTATAAGGAAATTTTAGAGTCCATACTATTTTTTAGCATTGTAATACCATTATTACTAGCCTTTTTTTTTTTTTTTTTTTTAATAATTTTTATTTTTGAGTGTATTTATTTCACTCATCTATTTCAAAGTTTATGATTTAGAAGTAAACAATTATGTAAATTAATTATATGATAAATTACAATATATTTTTTAAATTTTTAGTTTGAAAAATATAGTGAATAGTCTATAGTCTATATAGTCTATATTTCTATATAATATTATAATAGTCTAATATATTAATTATATTACGATAATTGAGAGGGGAAAAAACTTCTGCGCCACTTTGTCATATTCTTTTAATTTATCCCAATTCCAATTTTATTTTTCAGAGTTGACAGAATAAATACTTTAAAAGTTATATTTATTTGAATTATCTCAAAAAAAAAAAATTGTATTTTTTTTGTATTTTTATTTTTATTTTTTTTGTATTTTTTTTTTATATTTTTTTTTTTTGCAAAATTTAGTTTTACTTTAGTTCAATTTAAGAGGTTGGCTTCAATATTAAATTGTTGTGTTTTATTTTTCAGGTTGTGTTACGACTAGGTGGTGACGTCAGCATTCAGAACGACCGCGGAGAGACCCCTTTACTAGAGGCCTTAGAGTGTGGAGCTCTCAACGCGGCTGAACTTCTTATTAAAGAATCAATTAATACCAACAAAGAAAATAGTGATAATAGCTTTAAAACTGAATCCAAAAATAAAATAAATGGAGAAAATGAATCAGTAGAAATCAATAATAAATCAGAAAATAATAATAAAAATGAAACTAGAATAAAAAACAATACAGATGATGAAAAATTAATAGAATTACAAATATATGAGAAACATGATGTGGTGCCAAATGTTGAAATTAGAATTAACAGTTTAGAGAAGATTTCAAATATTTCTGATGAAGAAAATGATAAAAGTAACATCCCTCAAATCAAACGACGAGCAATAATTTGCAGTTCTACAGAAGCTCAACTGATCAAAGAGAAAAGTCCTGAGATTATCCTGAAAACTCAGAATATGTCACTGAAAGAAGGGACGCAATTTGACTGGCTGAAAAACTCGACGTTGTACGGGGAAACTGCTTTGCATGTTGCGGCGAGGAAAGATTTCGTCAGCATCGTTTGTCTCATGTTACAAGCTTCGCAAGACACAGCGTTTACAGGTAAATTTAATCAAATATTATTTGCATCAAATACCTTCATTAATTGCAGTTATACTATACTAATTTGCAGACATGGCCAGCGCTCTTTAAAAATGAGCACGCTCGCGCTCCGCGCTCGCGATCACGTAATTGATCGCGCTCGCGCTTCGCGCTCGCAAATTCTCATATGAGCGTGCTCACGCTCACGATCGTGAATTTTTTGAGTGCGCTCTTATGTCGCTCATGCAAGTCTTTAAAAAGTGGGTGTGTCTATATAGCTAGACCTATTTGTGGTGATTAGTAATTGTTAGAATTGTCGTATACTGCAATTGTAACTAGTAGAAGGTGCATTAGAGGTTTAATCTGCAATATTTTGATAGTTCATAAAATGACCACTGAATTAACTTCATTTTTAGTTCCTCATTTTCTATTCTTCAAAGCAAAAATTGAGTGACGCTCAAGTCGCTCCGCTCACAGTATTTTGATCGCACTCGCGCTCACGCTCGCGACTTTAATTATTGAGCGACGCTCCCGCTCCGCTCTAAATTTTTGAGCGCGCTCACGCGAGCGTCGCTCAAACAAGACGCTCATGCCCATGTCTGCTAATTTGTATTGTGGAAAAATATTTGTATATTTAGCCAAAGTAAAATTTAATAATAGCATCGCAATATTAGCGTTAATAAATAAGTCTATAGATAGCGCCTGATAAGTTATGCTACTTTTATGACATTCTTGTACCACGGGTTGCATAATAATATACAAAACATCAAAGTTCATAAATATAATGCGGGGCAAAATAAAGTTAATAGAAACAAGTAAGGATAATTATTTTTACGATCTACGACATGAAAATGTTACTGTCCTAATATATGACCACAAATCATTTCAGGAGCTCGAGACTTGAACGGTGACACGGCACTTCACCTTGCTGCTGGCAGAGGTCACCTGGAGGTCGTTGAACTGTTGTTGGCGTGCGAGGGCATTGATCTCAATGCCAGGAATCGCAAAGGGTTGACCCCGCTGCATGTAGCAGTTGAGAGTGGCTTCATACATGTGGTCAAGGTAACTATACAAAACCTTTCTTACGTCTCTCCTCTTTGTATCTCCTTCAGCTAATTATTGTTTTTTAAAGTTTACATAAATTACTTAAAATTTTATCTAAAAAACTTTAATTATGCCAGCATATTATTAAATGTGTGTTAGCGTTCATATTCTGAAAATAATATATATTTTCAAATTAAAATCAAAATTTTCAATTAATTTTGATAGTGAATAGATTTTGCGATTACAATACGGTTACGTTCTATTATAAACTTTTACAAAAATGATAAAAAAAAATTATACAAAAAAAAAATATATATATAATAGTGATTGCATCGTCAAAATGCCGTATTTATTGTAGATTTAAATTTGTTACATTATTATCATTTTAGAGTGTGTGTTTTTTTAACAATTAAAAAAAAATTCAGCAGGTGATTTTGATATTGCCACTCGGTGTAATCTTTTTATAATGCACAATTTTAATAAAAAAGTAAAAAAAAATGTATTTGAAGTTTGTTTCCAAAAAGTCTGACGATTAAAAAAAAATAATAAACTTTAGTAAATGTACAAACACTCCGATGTATGTAGCAATATAATATAATATTATATTGCTAGGAGCTAGGAGCTAATTTTATATCACTAAAGCAGGAGAATTTTACTTTGCACTATCGCCCACACAGATATCATCCATTTCAAATGGCAGTTTTTAGTTAAATAAACGATTATTTAAGAAATACATATTGAACATTCATAAAATCTCACAGGTATATCTGGGATCTAATTTCAATTGTCACTGTTTCAGTTACTACTGGAGAGCCCCCTGTGTGACGTGGCTGCGAGAACTGCTGACGAGCGCAGCCAGTCACCCTTTGACCTTGCCCAGCATGAGTATCGGCGTAGGTCACAACCTGAGATGTCAATCATCCTGATGAGGGAGGCAGAGAGGAGAAAACTAGCACTGCGGTGATCTCTTACGTCACTTTAGGAAATTGTATTTGAGTTTGGCACCCAAACACTGTTTTAAAGAATTAACCTCAGACGTGTCGGAACTTTGTTTTTTGACTCGCGAAAGATTTTTTTTCCAGCAAAAGTTTGTATTGGGTTCAATGGCATGTGTACCAAATTTCAAATCTATTTATCCATCTGTTATGGTGTAAAAAAAAAAAAAATAAAATAAAAATAACATGGTTAGCAGCAAGGTCCATATAATAAAGAGGTTGAGCGCAGCACAAAACTCGCGCAGTTGATTATATCTTGTGATGGGATGTACTTGATTCTAAGCCAATACGATGCCGTTCACCAGTTACGTCACTGATAAGGTGAATAAAAATACACCTGGTGATATGACGTCTTTGGTGAATTTCTTTAAGCTGCGCGACCTTGGCCAAAAATTTTCCCGGAGCATCTAACCTCTTATATATGGACCTTGGGTTAGCAGAGGATATGATGTAAGGATGTCCTACATTTCCCATGTTATTATTATTTTTTTCCTCATAACCGATTTGAAATTTAGTACACATGCTATTAAAGGCAATACCAATTTATATGCTGTGAATTAAAAAAGAAAAGAAAAAAAAGTCACAAAAATCGATAGTATTTCAACATGTGTAACATAAAAAAAGGGAATTTGATTTTTTTTTACCATAAGATTTTATTATAGGATGTTAATTTCTCCCTTAAAGTTGTAAATAATAATAATAATTTGTTCCCCCTCCCCCCTTTTTTTTTTCTTAATGCCATTGCAAATTAACATTAATAAAACACAACATTGTTTCAAAAATAAAATACATGACAAAATCGATGTATATTTAACTCTCCTCCACTTTCAATTTTTTGAAACCATCTTGAACTTCCTGTAAATATTTTTCACTTCTGCATGTACATAATTATATATTTAGCTTTATTTGGTATTTTGTAAGAAAAGAAAATCGTACCCTATAATTTGTGGTTTATAATTTTATAAATAAAAAATATATAATTATTAAAACATGGAATATATTTGATTTATTTTTTCTTCCTATTAATTAACATTATAATAATAATTACATAATATTTTAGCATTTCTACATATGTATCAGGATATAAAAATATGTATGATCACTGCATTATAATATTTTTTACATTTAAGATTAGTAAGTACAATTTGTGTATCTACAGTTTAGTGTTCTTCTATAGCTAGCAAAATAAGCTATCAGCTCTGGTTAAGATTATTGGAAAAATAAGCTGGAATATGGGACAGTATTTTAGCTGGTGAACTAGCGATTAAGACATGTTCTGGGGTCGACAAAATAAGTATTTTTTTGTTCTTCTCTAAAATAATTCAATAGAAATGAGTCGTTCATTTGACTCTTCAAGCCCGCGGGATAAGCGAGCCCCGCGGGGGTAGTGAGAGGAAGTACGACGTAGTATTTTCTCATTACTGTGTGAGTAAAAAGTCTGTACACCTTCTCAGGTAGAGCAAGTCGCACATATTTTTTTATTCGCATATAAGAAAAAAACTAACTTAAAGGCGTAGAACACCTTGAACAAAAAAGTTGTGTAATATATCCTAACAAACCTGAGAATCAACGTTGATTTGGCCGGAAATCAATGAGATCCGGTCAAATCAACGTTGATTTTCAGTTTTGTTAGAATATTACACAACTTTTTTTGGTTCAAGGTGTTCTACGCCTTTAAGAGTTACTATTCAGACTTTTTTTTATATAATGAATTTGTTAGATACTGTATATACAAAGTTATTTTTAACATTTAAAGAGCTAACTATTTACTGAAGAAATAATATTTATTTGTACTATAACTCATGAGTTACTGTTTAAACTTTTGCAACCAAAATAGCTATTGCACTGAAGAGTTACATCTATGTAACTGAATAATTTCTTTAATGGAGCTTATTGGTTTAGCGCGCGGGGAAAGCTAAGGGTCCCCTAATTTAACATTATACGCTTATGGGAAAAACAAGTTTTTTATGCGATTTTTGAGAAAACTACTCCAACGATTTTGGAGAAATTTAAGTGAGAAATACTAGACATAATTTTACGTGTTTTTAAGCCATAGAAATTTTTAAAGAATTTATAAAATCGATAACCTCCATTTATGTTTTCCGTGTATGATTTTGGGGCTTGCTTATCCTGCGAATATGGTTTCTGCTGAATTGTATTAGAGAAGGACAAAAAATACTTATGTTTAGGGTTAAGTGTCACTTTAAGGCTCAAAGCAACGGTAAGTAGAGAAGCGAGTTCTCACAAGTCTATGCTTTCTGCGTAACAAAGAGTCTAGAGTAGCCTACATTCGCAGCCGATGTTGCGACTAATGAGAAAGACACCATTTTTTAAGGGGGTAATTTGTCCTTAGTGCGAAATCACCAGTTAAAACACTGCCCGTGATTTTTATGACAAAAATTTCATTCCATTTTTTTTTTTTTTTTTTTTCAATACGAGTAGTGGATATTTTAAAAATATCCCCACTTTGTTTAAAAAAGTTGAATTTTTATAAAGTTACTTTTTTTTTATCATTTTACTTGCTTGTAAAAGTTAACAATGAGTTGAGATAATTGAGTTTAAAACTTAGCAATACAATTTTTTTTTTGCATCAATATCAAATGTTGAATTTTACACGGCATTTTTTTTACGCCCTAAAGCAAATTAATAAATTAATTAAACAATGTAAAGATGATGAAAAATTATTGAAATATTCAGATATGTTTCAAAAACAATAAAATTTAGTTCATTATTCCCACAACAAGAAAAATATTTTAGGATTTTACAAGACATTTGACTCTGTGCCTTAATTCTCCTGTTAAACTTAATTTTGATTTAAATTTTTATGTTTTTTTAATTTTTATCATTATTAAAGGTCAAATGATGAAGTTTATATTCAGTCTTAAAATAATTAATTAATTAAACAGCTCACCTGCCAAAAAAAAAAGTTTGTCAGAAACTTTTATTTTTGATATGGTGAAAAAAACAAAATGCAAAGTTGAACTACAATAAAGTTTCATTCTCCCTCCCCCCCCCCCTCCAAAAAAGTGGAGCATAAATTAAAAATAAGGAATGTACTTAAGTATTTACTTTCTTTCTTTAACGGACATTTCCAATTGAATATAAAATGTCCTAACACTTTCAAATTAAAATAACCGTTAGAAATCTATTAAATTGTGTAATACTTTGATATTTTATATATACAGTATTTGCCAATTAATTTTGTCATAAAAATCAGTTAGTTTGCATATATGGAGCTTTCTACCAACTAAAAATAATAGTTTTCAAATTACATAATATATAAATGTAATTAGTTTTTTTTTTTACATTTTTAAATAATAATAAAATTAAAATAAAAAATATTTTGATTTATAAAAAGTAAATAGTAAATTATAAGGTTCTTCACCGTGTCAAAATACTCTACAAATGCTAGGAAAATAAAATGCAACTAAAGGAATATTACAATGATAAAGACCAAAAAATTAGGGAGGCAATTTAATTTCATATTATTAAAAAAGAGAACACCATCCTGTATTGATAAATATTATGCGAATTTCTAACTTTTGAGTTTATTAAGTATTTTATTTATTTTTTGAAAGTCGCAAAATGATGTCACGGGCATTAACTTTTTCTTTTTTCTTATGCTAACATGCATAAGTTACTGCCATTTTTCAATTTTCGAAAGAAAAAAAAAAAAAAACAAAAAAAAAAAAACAAGGATTTCAAAAATTAAAAATTCACATATCAATTAATTCATGATGATGTCCTCTTTTAGAATATAAAATAAAATTACCTTCAAAATTTATTTTTTTAGTCTTCCTCATTCCTCAGACGGAGTTTACATAAATTCTAAAGACGGAATCAAAGTGTACAACTAAAAATTAGAAAATATTTTAACAATTTTTGAGATTTTTTTAACATTAGTTTAAAAGATTAAATAAAGCATAATGCAACAAATAAGAATATAATATGAAGAAATATGATGATGAAAATTATAGAGATTTCCAAAATAATAATAGCTATTCATAAAATATAAGTAAAAAAAAAAAAAAAAAAAAAAAAAAAAGCGATTTTGCTGGAAATGATCTGAAATGGGAATTTGGGGTCAATCTAATGATTGTTTTCCCATGGTCAATTAGACATATGATAATACAGCTCATGAAGCAATTGATTTAAGTATAATTCACATGACGTGCAAATATGCCGTGTGATGACGCGTGTCGACTGATAAACAAATTTTTTGGAATAATGTAAAGAAATGTAGCCGTTCATGTTGCGTTTAAAAATTACATGTGAATGGCCCCAAATGTTTATGTTGTTCCAACTTTATATATCCATTGACGCACGTCAAATTTACGCCTCATGTGAATAATACTTTGCACGTTTTTTATTTCTATTTTACTTTACATAACCAAATTAATTTGAACTTAAAAAAAAAAAAAAAAAAAAAAAACTTGGGAGAAGAAAAAAAAGAGCATGAAATATAAGAGAATGATTACAAACAAAAGATGGCCCCATAAAGCATGGCAAAAGCCCTGATATATAAGAAATACATACTGTACATAATATGTTAAATTGTTACTTTGGTTGTATTATACTATGTTAATAAATTTGCTTTAAATTCTACCAAGCCAAATCAAGGTACTCAATATTGTTTGGAATATTTTAGGTACAACTTACATCAAAATTTTATATTCCAATATTATTTATATAACTATATCACTTTGTATGTACACATTTTTATATAAGTATTTAGACCATATCTGAGAATACAAACTTTTTGTTAATTTAATGCATTTATGAATAAGTTTTAATTGATTCATTTTTAGCAAATAATTTTACATACAGCTCTGGCCAAAAGTTCCCATATGGGGCAGCGGCGGCCGCTGCGTTTTCTCATAAAGATAACATAGTGTGGTTGCGGGTTGCCTATGCATATTGTTCGGGAACTTTTGGCCACAGCTACAGTACTGTATGTACTGCATTTTTTTTAATGGAAACTGAAAATAAATATATTTTTTTTAACAGTGAGCCCTTAAAATAATATTCAGCTTTAAAAGACTAATAGAAGGTAAAATATCAGTTTGTTTGTTTTTTCTTCAAATTTTGTTTAAAAAAAAGTAATATCAAGTGGGGTGAACCTAACTTTTACTATGTAGCTAAAGCTCATAGAAACATAAAACAAAAACTAAAAAATAGTGCAAAAATCAAGCTTAACTTTAGTTTTTGTAGCACATTTGTATGGTCTTTAGTTAAGTAGGAAATAAATTTTGAAAATCTGGTTAAAGTCACCACTCTTGATGGTAATGCTTGAACTTTGTAAATTAGAGATTTTTGGGGTTTAACATGCTCTAATTGTTCTACTAGTACTTTATTTGGTAACATTTATATTAAATCAGCAAAGGGTTATATTATGATGTTTAAATTTTAAGAGTTGAGTTTAATAGAAAATAGTAGGAGAGATTGGATTGAAAATTCTCTAATAATACGTATTTAGTTAATTGTGACTTAGGATCTAATGTTTCAGCATAGAAGTGAGCTAGATAATTTATATGTCTCAGTTATGGTCTAAAGTGTTGTTGTTAAAGAGCTACTAGCTTCAAAAAAAAAAAAAAAAAAAAAAAAAAAAAAAAAAAAAAAAAAAAAAAAAAAACTCAATGTTAAATTACAAGATGTGACTACATATTACATATCGCTGGCTGCGCGTTTAAATTGTAAAAATGCAATTTTCATGAACCACACAAGTGGTAAATAAGCACCTTTTACTGCCGTTGCAAGTGGTGAATGTCATGTGCTGTGGGCATAGCTTATTAACCAATCGCGGCAGCCGTGAAAGGTGCTTATTCACCACACAATGTCCCTTACATGTCTTCCAACTCTTGGCTGATTTTTTAGACACACTGTTTTAAATTTCTCTCTCTAGGGAACACTGCGATACACATAGGGGCAATTTGAACTATTAAATGATAAGGATTAATAAGGCTGACTAAAGGTCAGAAACGATATAATGTATGACGTAAATAGAGATAATTACTCGGAATTCTTGCGTTCAGGTGACAACAAGACCTCAAACCTTTGTAAAGCAGTGTCTGTAATATAGTAGTTTTGGCTGCCAATCGCGGCGCTAGTGTAAAAGCTTGAATCATGCTTGGCTACAAATTTATACAAGGAATCGGAAGACATGTAAGGGACATTGTTCACCACTCGTGCAGTTCATGAAAATTGCTTTTTTACTAATTAGACGTATGGCCAGCGATATAAAAATATTATGTCACTTAACCCTTCAGTACTCTCACAAACTGTGGAGAAAACTTGTAAAGTAGATAATCTGTTCTACAACTCTATATTTCATGTCATAATAAATTCCTATGTCTATTTTACAGTTTTTCAACCCCAGTTTGTGGGGGTTGAGGAACATAATAAGTACGATGGTCCCATCTCTTGAATTTTACATTTGTTGTTTGTTATTTTGAAGCTAGCATCCCTATAAGTTAGGTAGAGGCAAGAATATATCGCTTACAGTTGATATCACTATTTCCACTTCTGTAACTTGCAGTCTCTGAAGCAAAGATTTTGTGTGGGTAGAGCGACACACATTGACGTCAACTTTTTGTTAGCACCACTGGACGTGCCACTGACCAGCTCTTCAGGAATCACAGGAAGTTCCTGAACAAACACATAATATCACATATCACACGTTATTCTTGAGAAGATATAATAGACTACAGTACATATTATTTTTTAAGTAAAATTAAGTTTAAAAATTTTAAAAGTAAAAAGAAAAAAAAAGGGGGAGGGGAAAGCAAAAGTTACCTGATATTCACTGATAAAATCTAGAAGACGTAAACACAAAAGTCGACTGCTTTGAGTTAGAGCTTCCAAACTGAAAATTAAAACACAAAATCAACATCAAATATTATAATTATATCTAGACTAAACTTTCAGATGTACAATTAACTTCCTCCTTCCTCCCTACAACTCATGTTAAATTTACCTCAAAGCTAATATACATTAATACATACATATTGTGATGCTATAGTTCTTTTTGGGGTTAGCCAACAAGATATATGTTTTTAGTCTGACCTAGTGATAGACCTCCACAACTTTCTATTCACTCCAAGGTGTATATGAATATGAAGGTGGTATAATTCGCCCTTTTACTGTCATCAGAACTGAGTTCCCTTTGTAAAACTTTGAAGTTTGACAAGTTGATTGTCAACAAACCCACATGGTCTCTCAGGTACAATACATTATTACCTGGAAGAGGAGGAGGGACAAAGAAATTCCCCTCTTTTGGCGCTTGGAATTTCCTCTCTTGTTTTGATTCACCTTTATCATATGACACTTCATTCCTGATGCTACCTAGGCAAACTACACCACCTTCTATACACCTTGGATTCACTTAATAAAAAAACATGCAGTGACACTTGGCATCATCATAAGATAAACTATAAATGTTAAATCACAGAATTTAAAAAAAAAAAAAAAAAAAAAAAGTTAGAATGAGTCTTATAATATTTAAGCCTATGAAACCGCATTGGTTTCATTTCCTATTTTTATTCACTCACCTCTCCTCTTTCCAAAGCTCTGCATTTACGATTGCTTGTAAAATACTCTGATTTGCCTCTGCGTCAAACAAGGGAACTCCAAAACAAACATCCAGCAACGTCCAATCTTTGGTATCAGTGACGTGGGTACATGGGACTTCCAGGTTTTGTTCTGCATCCAAACTACGAAGTTCTTCAGCTAATATTGCAGCACACTCCTTGTTTTGAATACCTGTACAATATTAACATGAATTAATAAAATATAAAAATACAATCTGCTACAGTAAATATCAGCAAAACAAATCTCTGAATTTGTTTACACTTGGGCAGTAAACAATTTGTAGATTGTGGGAAAACAAACTACATAATTCTCCTTTGCAATAACCAATGAAAAAGTGAGGAATTTACAACTCTTTAATAAAATGTTAAATTTGAAAGAAAAGGATAGGAGAAACCAACAAGGGTCTTACCATAGTGAAGATAGTCCAGTAGCTAGGGGAAAATTTTGCTACCACACAGATAAAAAATAAATCAATCAATCAAAATAAGATATTGATTTTTTTTTATCTGTTTTGTTTCTGTGTGCTAGCAAGAGTTTCTCCAAGCTATGGGACTCTCTTTATTATGGTAAGGCCCTTGCTGGTTTTTGCTATCCTTTTCTTCCAAATTTATCACACCTAACCACAATGGTTTTTTTTCCTTAATACAATTTAAATAATTAGACAATTTGTATTTTAAACTTTGATAAAATTCTTACTCATGTTATGCTCTTCAACACAAGCTATACTTTCTGAAAATGTAAAATTATAAGACCATTATGTTATGCTATATTGAATTTTATATCTTAGCAAAAAAAGAAGTAATTATCAATTTTATCAGTCTTATTTTCCCCCTTAATATCATAATTTGATAAATATAAGAGAAAAATATATAGGAAACAATACACTGGTCTTACCATAGTGAAGAGAGTCCTATAGTTTAGTAACAAATCTAACTAGCACAAAAAAAAAAAAAAAAAAAAAAAAAAAAAAAAAAAAAAAAACTATCACATATTGGAGGGCTTTTAGAACTAAACTACAAGACACGCTCAGACTGGCCATAAGAGCAAGTCGGACGTGGCCCCTCTTGTTTGGAGGCCCCTAAGGCCCAGAAAGGGGCATAACCAGGATGTTACGCCCACTTTTGTGGCCCCTAGAGGGGGATACACCCCTTTCGCGGACAAGGCCCCTTGAGTGCCAATCTGACCCTGTTACAAGAGAAAACAGAAAGTATGTTTGTGCCTTCTTCAGTTCTTACACACTCGGAGAGAAACCGAATGCTTTTGCATTTCTCTCCAAGTCCGTAAGGACTGACAAAGGCAAACACTCCATTTCTCTTTTAGTTTAGTGTCTAAAGCTCTCTAATATGCGTTACTTTTTTTATCTGTGCTAGCAAGATTTTTCACCAAACTATGGGACTCTTCACTACACTAAAAGACCAGCACTGGTTCCCTCAATCCTTTTGTTTTATAATTATCAATCACATAATACAAGGTCAATTTTTTTTTACATAAATATTATTAATTACTTACCATTCCTTGGCTCAGAGTTAAAGCTGATGAGTGATGTTTCTGAGACTGCTCTGCTAGGTTGACTGCTCCCCAGGTTTGCCAAGGTGACGTAGCCACAGTTATGTTCTAGATCTACGTGGGAGCATACTGACTGCACCACGGCATGGTCTCTCCATTGAGGACCTGAGAATATGCATATCCATGTTGTAGTTAACAATATAAATGCAGCACATTTTTTTTTGTCACTGTAAGCGTAAGCAATAGGTGTGCATATCATTTTTTTTTTTTTTTTTTTTTTTTTTTTTGGTCTTGGGAAGCAAAATGTGTATCTAGTTTCCAAACGTAATATCAATGGCGCTAAACCTCACAATTTGCTTAAAAAAAAAAAAAAAAAAAAAAAAAAAAAGATAATTTTCATAGTCTCTAGAATGAATTTCAGTTTTGTTTTCTCTTTCTATAAATTTGAGCAGTTTTTTTATATTTATTGTAAAACCTAATATTAATACTAGATATTATGCGTATATTTCAATTTTGAGATATTTTTATTTGTTACCTCCTTTCTGGTTGTCTACAAATGGGAAAGGCACCAACATGGTATCTGCTCCTCTGTTCATACCAAATGCCTGCAACATTCAAATTGAGTTACAACTACACATATAAATAAAGCTCATAGAAAAAGCTCATTAAAAAAAAAAAAAAAAAAAAAAAAATCACAATAATAATCAAAAATAAAATAAAACAGTGACTTTCTTAAATTAGTGATCATCGTGTTATTAAACCTCCCGAAAACGTGTTTTTAAATTTTTAATTATTAACCCGATGAAAACAAATGCCATTTAGCAACCCCGAACCTACGTCACAGCTACTGCTCTCACAATAGCTTGGTACGAGCTGGAGTTACTCTTATCTTTGCATAAATTATTTTACTACATATCAGTTTATCAGTAGCAGTAAAAACATTTTATATATGTAAAATACTATGTCAAATAGCTAAGGCAAAAATAAGAGTAACCCATGCTTGTGTCAAGCTAGCGTGAGAGCAAGTTATAGCTGTGACATAGGTTTGGGGTCACATTTGCTCTCACAATCAGTGTCTCAATAATTAAAAGTTTGAGATTGCATTTTCGGGAGGTTTAATAACACTATTTAAAAAGCCATTTTTGACTACCCCTGTGATGGCATAGTAAATTTTTTTAACGCTGCCATATTTTCTGAAACTTCACAACAACTTACCTGAAGTAAGACAGGTGAATGAGTGAGAGCTTCATTGAGGGTGAACATGATAGAAGACACAGGTAAGGTTGCAGGGTCGTGACCCCAAACTGTCACCAACAGTTTCTCACATTTGTCACACAGCCAGCCAGGGAGTTGTCGTACACGAGTACCTGAACAACATTAAGATTACAGCTTTAGTTTTGACGTACTACTGCTACCCATTCAAACCCAGTTAAGAAATAATTAGTTTTACATTATTTTATAAAGCATACATATTTATAGGGGTAGTTAACACTAGCTTTTTTAATGTAGTGATCATTGTGTTATTAACTGAAATTGTGATCACAAAACTTTAATCATTACCGCGCTGAGAGCAAAAGATGTAACAACGACCCCAAACTACTATTGCTCGCACCAAACTAGTGTGAAAGCAAGTTTAGTTGTGACATAGGTTCAGGATAACTGTAACAGCTTTTGCTCTCAGCGCGTTAATAATTTAAAATTTCAGATCGCGTTTTCGTGAGATTTAAGAACACAATGATCACGATCACTATTGAAAAAGCCATCGTTAACTATCCCTTTGATTGAGAGAGTTGTACCCCTTATAAATCACATATCATACCTCTAACAAGGAGCAGAGATGGAGGTCCTTTGCCAGTGAGATGATAGAGAAACAGTTTAAACCAGACAGAGTTGACCTCAGGTAACGCAGGGCCCAGGTGGGCGGGACTACAACTGCTGACTGGACGAATCTCTTTACATAGCGGAGCCATCGATACCAGCAAACTGCAAACATAATAATACTGTATTTAAGAACTTTATTAAGATGCATTGGCAATTGTTTTACCAAACTTTGACCATAAATAAACATGGAAAATATAGCAGGAAATATATGCATCTCATTTTTTTTTCTTTTATAACGCGAAGCAAAATGTGTACCTAATTTTTCTGTCAAAGGAAGCATAATGTGTAACTCAATAGAAGACTCACCTGTAGTTTTTATGCAGCAGTCTTGCACAGGTAACAGGGTCCAAAGACTGCAGAGACTCACACCTCACCAGGTCCAAGCTCAGGTTAAGAGGTCCTAGCTCAGGGTTATTCCTGAGTGCCCTGATTGTATGTCTCAATACCAGGGCATGGTCAAAGTATCTCTGTGCTTCTCCTTCCCCCTCTGCTCCAGCTCTTACTCTCTCCAGCTCTCCAAGTAAACTAGGCAGGCTCTCGTCTGCCAGCTTGCCAACTTCAAACATCGTCACTGCGTGGCTTTTCAAGCCCTGCAAAATATCAGGCAAAAATAATAATGAGCAACCAGAGAAACTATATATTATATATATTAACTTAATTAGGGGAAAAATATTAAGGAAAAATTGACTATGTGTGATGGTTTATACAGTAATAAAAAGATTTCATAGAAAAACATAAACTATGATAAATTTGGAAGAAAAGGATAGGAGAAACCAACACGGACTACTTTACCATAGTGAAGAAAGTCCCGTATTTCGGTGAAAATCTTGCTAGCACAGATATAAAAAACTAACACATTGGAAATATTTTGGCAATAAACTCCAAGAGAGATGGAGTGTGTTATATCTTCATCAGTCCTTATAAACTCGGAGAGAACCTATAAATGAAACTATCGAAGTTGATTATTCATAGTTTCTCTCCAAGTCTGTAAGAGCTGATGAAGACATAACACACGCCATCTCTCTTGGAGTTTATTGCCAAAATATTTCCAATGTGCAAGTTTTTTATATCTGTGTTAGCAAGATTTTCACCAAACTGTGGGACTAGAGCTGGTTTCTCCTATCATTTTTTTTCTTTCAAATTTATCATAAATAAATAAAGTTGCACAGTAAATATTACTCACAGGTGAGAGATTTCCCATCATAAGAAAGGCAGTGAGTGTTGAGTCAAAGAGAAAGGCAATCCTCTTCACTTTTTGTTGAGTAGGGTCTAAGAAAGTTGGTTCTTCCCCTGGTAACACCCCTGCAGGGGTGCTGACACCTGGTAGTGGGGGTGCTAGGTCAGTACAAGGGGTAGGTAAGCCAGGGTCAGACACAAGGGTTGCATTGAACTGGAGGATCATCTCAGGTTCTGAATGAAGAACTTCCGAGCACCTCCCTCCTTCAGATCTGGCAACACAATAACACGTAGGATTGATTGTGAGAAAGTAAAATGGTTTGTAGATGTTATGTATTAAAGAAAAGGATAGGAGAAACTTATACTGGTCTTACCATAGTGAACAGAGTCCCATAATTTGGTGAAAAATCTTTCTAGCATAGGCCTATGGATGAAAACTAACACATATTGGAGAACTTTTGGCACTAAACTACAAGAGATACAGAGTATGTGTGTGTGCCTTCTTCAGTTCTTTCAGACTTAGAGAGAAACTATGAATGATCCATAGTTTCTCTCCAAGTCTGTAAGGACTAAAGAAGGTACACACACTCCCAATTGCAATTTATTGCCAAAAGCTCTCCAATTTTTTTTTTTTTTTTTTTTTTTTTTATGTGTGCTAGCAAGATTTTTGACACATTATAGGACTCTCTTCACTATGGTAAGACCAGTGCTGGTTTCTCCTAGAATTTTCTTTTACATTTATCATTGAAAGACTTAAATGCAATAGATGCAGAATTAGTTGTCTTACTTTGGTGGACTAAGATTGATGAGCCACGAGGGATGTAACTTGGACATATCCATGTCTTGTCCTTTCTTCCTAGCAAAGCCCAGTCTGCAGTACAGAGACACTGCACTCTTCACTGAGTCTGAGTCTATTTGTAACACTGAGGCAAGCTGCAACACAAACACATTATTTATCATTTATTTAATCATTTAAGACACTTTCAAATGTAATAAATGTATTAAAATTCATTATAAATACTGTACGCGAAAAAAACATAACAAACAAAACAAACAAAAAAAAACTGCTGTTATAATCATACTTAAAGACGTAGAACACCTTGAACAAAAAAGTTGCGTAATATCCTAACAAACCTGAAAATCAACGTTGATTTGGCTGGAGTCATTGATTTCTAATTTATTCTCCATTCCCAAAATGCCGCTGCCGGTCACTGACGTCACAGCTCGCCCAGTTTACTTGTGCGTGGACCAGGCGAGCTGTGACGTCAGTGACCGGCAGCGCGGCAGCGGCATTTTGTGAATGGAAAATAAATTAGAAATCAATGACTCCGGCCAAATCAGCGTTGCTTTTAGGTTTCTTAGGATATTATGCAATTTTTTTGTTAAAGGTGTTCTACACCTTTAAATAATACTACGATATTTTCTATCTTTTCTATCCAATCTTTTTCTTTTATATTTTGCCAAGATTTGCTGATAGATAATAAATATTAGTGACATACCTCCCCCACAGAAGTATGCTCATCAATAGAGACAAATATTTTGTAGAGCAATGTTTCAAAGTAGTCTCCCAGTACTCTGTTCATGACAAAGCCTTCTAGAGGAGGCACTACGATGTGGTCTGTGTCTTCTATTGGTACCTCAAGGTAAATCAGACCCTTCCTGAAAACACACACAAAGGTACACTTGTTAGTTAACCACATTACATTTCTTTTGACACAAAAAGAGAAGAGTTTCAGGGGTTTAGATTTTTTTTTTTTTTTTTTTTTTTAATTGAAGATCAATAAAATTTGTGTTTTTCTGAAGAATTTGACACTTTTCTTATATTTTAAAGCAATAACATCTCCTAAACACCTAAAAAATATTTAAGTTTGACAATTTTTCTTTACACTTTTATAAGGCACATGTTGGTATTATTCCGCAAAGTTATTTAATTTTTAGCCTGAAAAAGGTGCTGCATAACAACACACATTGTTTTTTTAATAATTCTCAAAATTTTCCTAACTACAAGCCCAACAATACAAGATAGTTTAATACTGCAAGTGGTCAATTGACTTACTTGTATAAGCTGTGTACCACAACCAAATCCAGACCTCCTGCCTTCTGTCCCTTGCCTTGGTCAATAATCCTGTCTATCAGCTCCTTCTCTTCTGACGTAACCATCTGCAAGTAAATCAATTAATCAGTCAAATGCAAAGTAAGGGAAAATACAACAGGCATTGTTTTTCAATATAACAATTTACTGCCCCATTTCTAGTCCCATGTGTGTGGATGCTGCAAACACTTGTGAACCAAGATAGGTATCACTTGATTCTGAGTCTGTAAAGACTGATGAAGGCATAATACACTCCATCTCTCTTGGAGTTTATTGCTGAATGTATATTTTCAATGTGTTAGCTTTTTATATCTGTACTAGCAAGATTTTCACCAAACTATGGGACTCTCTTCACTTTGATAAGGTCCTTGCTGGTTTCTCCTATTGACTAATAAAGGAACAACTGTTTTGAGGCCAACTAAAAAATATTTTGCTCACATCCGCTTTTGTTTTGAAAAACTGTGACTGTGCAGTAAGTAGAAACGGAAATGGATGTGACCAAAATCACTTAAAAGTCGGTCTCAAAACAGTTATTCCTTTATTGGTCAATCCTTTTCTTTCAAGTTTATCTAACCTAACCACAATGGTTTCTTTTACATGAAAAATGAGGGTGTAATGATGCTGAAGGATCATGGTTCTGACTGTGTATTGTTGCATAACCAAAACATTGTCCCCCTTGTATTATATAAATTATTATTTATTTATTAAACACCAAGGTGTACTTATACATATTTATATACATATTTATATAGGTCTACATTTTTGCATATTGACTTAATGATAGGGTCCGAGATGGACAATGAAGTAAGTGGTACCTAGTACATAGGCCACTACATAATACACATACACATTTATCATTACACTCGTGAAATTCTTTAATTTGACAGATTACATGGTGGAAACCATGCACCGCATAACGGGTAAAAACATGCCTGTCTGTACAGTTTGGGCCTTTCCACCCATTAATATTATTAATATTAAATGCAGGGGTATTATAGAAGGCCAGGCTGATATCTTCAAGTAATTTTCTCTTTTGATTGATAATGTCATTATCATATGACGAAAGCTCTCAAGTTATAAAGAAACTTTTATAACATTATACTGTGCCATGCAAGACCTCGACCTCTCCATAGAACTTCTACTGTGGTAAGGCCCTTGCTGGTTTTTCTATCCTTTTCTTTATCATTGATCCTAACCGCGATGGTTTTTTCCTTAAATTGATATATAAATTAGATTGTATTATGGCCCTACCTTGATATCCTCCTCAGTGACACAGCCTAGCTGCACACACCACCAAGCCTCAATAGGCACAGACAGAGGACTTTGAGGCAGCAGAGATCTCGCAGGCTTACGTCTGAACAACTTGCGACCTGATCGAGCTTGGTTCATCAGCTCAATGTACTCATTGCGACCAATACCAAGCAGGCGGAGACCTGGCAAACATATGACATTTCATTAAGTTATAGTACATAACTCAATAATATTTTGTATTAAAAAAAAAAAAAAAAAAAAAAGATAAGAATTTGATGTCAATACTATTCCAAAGATCAATACTGTACTACTTTTTAATTTACATTTTGATTATCTTGTTATTACTATCTTCACATTCAGAAAATTTTGAATACGTAACCTAGAATTACACAATAACAAAAGCTCTGTTACTGTATTAAAAATTATAATTAAAACTGTGTACTAAATGGACCTCCTCTCCATACAACTTCTACTGAGCAGTTAAGTAACTAAAGTAAGGCAAGCACTGATATTTCTATTCTTTTTATTAATATTGATCCTAACTGAAATGGTTTTATCCTTAAACTGATACTGTACTCACAATCTGCTGCAGTAAAATTAGGCAGAGAGTCGTAACTTCTCTCTGCCTCCATGATATTCTCCAGAATGCTGAGGTAATACTGGAATGGCGTGACTCTAAGTCCCTGTACCATCACGTCACTGAGGTGGTAGGGGTACAGCAGCAGCTTGGCTTGACTGTATGCGAGCACTTCTTCATAATAGCGACGCTCGACTGGGTGTACAGCACGTACTGTAACAATAATACTATGTCAATTTGAAAGAAAGGGGGGGGGGGTGACTTGATTCTATACTACTGTATATTAAAAGAAAAATATTGAAACTTTAGTTCCTCAATAGTTTTTATTAATTTTTGAAAATCACAATTGGACAGCAATTTTACACGTGCACACTTGTACAAAAGTTACCACAAAATATCACAATTTAAAAAAAAAATAAGAATACAGAACTCAAGGAACTAAATTTTTAGAAAATCACACAGCAGTCGATTCAAGGTGATTCCTTAAAAAGAGGCTATGCAGTAAAAATTTTTAAGTATTTTTCACATGAAACGTAGAAGTTACAATCATCAATGTGCGTCAACGAATACAAAAACAAAGGTGGCACAATGTAAACAAATGGAGTCGGTCACATATAATTTTCAAAAACCATGTGAAAGGCTCCATTTGTTTACATTGTTTCAACTTTATTTATCTGTTGACTCGTGTAGACGCGTGTAACTTTTTCCGTTACCATAAGTATGTGAACAATACTTATGGTATTTTTTTTTTCTTTTTCTATTGAGTCTGTGCATGTGGTACATATGTTACTACACAACTAAACCATAGCATACAAAGCTATAGCCCTACATACTATGTATATATACATATTATATGGATCAGTGCCTATACAAACATACCTAAATTTCCTCGATAACGAAGTTGATTTTTAATGCTAAAAGTGACGATAGCTTTTTCATATTCTTTCTGTGAGTTACCAAGACACTGAAAAAGTAAACAAAATTTTTTGTTAATTTTTAATTCATAGAAGTATTGTGCACATTTTCTCAGTTGAACGAAATAATGTAAATTAAAAAAAAAAAAAAAAAAAAAAAAAGGTTTTGGCATTCAGAAATCTTTTTACAGATCGCCTTCTTCCGGCTGTTTTATTAAATTTTATTTCATTGAATTGACACTAGTTTGTCAATAATTATTATATTACATTACATTAATGAGATATAAACATTCAAAATTTAAATCTTTGAAAAGTAATTATTTTATGGTCTGAATGTTCAATGCATATTTTACTTTGAAATGTAAAAATATGTAATCAGGGAAATGAGACCAACATGTTACTTACCTGTTTTACATTATTTGGTAACTTTGTCCATGTATAATTATGTCTGATATGAAAATCAACTTCTGCGTTATTCATTATGACAGTTAAAATATTTAATTACTCCATTAAATTAACAAATTAATACATTTTAATTAATATTCCAAAAAAATATTGTTGATTTTGCAAACAAAAAAATTTAACAGCTGGTAATTTTTTAGAAAAAGTAAAGGTGTACGCCATCTCTTATAATTTTTTTAAACTAAAATATTTAAATATAAGCGCGAATGTCAGCTGTCTTTGAAAAAAGTTTAAATGGCGCCGTAAGAAACTAAAACAGGTAATTTTCTGCTTTTCATTTTCATTTTTCTTCTGTATAAATATAATTAAATGTTAAAATAATATTGTATAATGTAATATATATTAATATTTATAATTATTTGTTGAAATTTAAGCAAATTGTGGGAATCAAGATGATAAATCCACTTGACCTTGTATTTGTGAACATTTTGGATTTTGACACCTGATTCGAAACTATTTCGTATGTTTTCCTTACATTTGATTCATTTGATTGTTTTGTTTCATTTGAGTGTTTTGTTTCATTTGATAGCAATACTATTACTGTACATTTACGTGGGTTATGTTATAATTGCGTTGCACAAAATTGCTTGTAAAAAATAATTAAAATGGCTGCTATAATCAATAAATCGACTCTCATCATCACCCTCTATGGAATGGACTACTCTTAATTTAATAAGAATAAGCTTCAACTAAAAACACTTCTATAGTTGTTAGTAGTCCTAGTCCCTCTCCCCTCTCCCCCCCCCCCCCATATAAAATATATAGTATATATAATAATATGTATATATGCAAATAAATATGACACTTTTATATGTATGTATGGGTATGTATACGATACGGTATAATATTTTTTTTTTTACATAATATTTATAAAAAAAAAATGCAATGTGATCATCACTCAAACACATAATAATATAATGTCCCTCCTCTCTTCTGTAGCCTGTAGCCTTAAAAACTGAAGAGAAAAAAACTGTAATGTAGGCAACTTCAACTTAACCCGTTCACGACGGAGCACGTCATACGTCACACTTGCTGAACATTATGGGATAAGTAAAAAACTCTGTCGTGAACAGGTTAAGGAACTCATGACATCATTAAATCCAGGTCTACCATAGAAATTGTTACACAGCGTTGTCTACTTTATAAGTTTGCTCCCCAGTTTGTGAGATTAAGTGACTTAATATGTGCAAATCTCAGCATTTATCATTGAGTTAAGAATGTCGTATAAGATTTTTTTTTTTTACTATAAATCCACATGACACATTGATAATTAAAATACATCATTTATTATTATTATTACCAATATTTGATGTTATAGCAGCAGTAACAACAACTGTAACTTCCACCCAATGTCCGCGGCAAACATCAAATCTCTCACACCAGCTCACATGTAAATCAGGTATATATACACAATATTCAATGGAGTTTATCGGTTAAAAAAAAAATCTTAAAAATTTCTTAAAATGTCTAGCATTTTTCCTTTAAATTTCTCTGTAAAAGCTAGAGTATAGTTTTCTCAAATTTAGCAAAAAATAATAATAATAATAATAAATAATAATAATAATAATAAAGCTTAATGTTAAATTAGGGGACCCTATACCTAGGACAGCAGTCCTTTCTTAGTAATTTTCTTACTGTTAGTGCAGCGATAAAGTTTTGCCCATGCTAACTTTATGGACACTCGCAGGGGTGGGATAAGAATTGCAATAAGAAAAGACTGCTGTCTTGAGCTTTAGCTTTCCCTGCTTCTCCCCGCGCACTAAACCGATAAGCCCCATTTGTTCCTAAAGTTAAACTTTTCATCATTGTGATAAAATTGACAAAAGAAAATGACTGTGATAATTGATAAAAAGATGATAGGTTTGAATTAACAGGTCAATTTCCCATTTCCCAGTAAAGAAAAGAAAAAAATACTAATAAAAGAATAGAGGTTAATTTTATTTCATAAAGGGGACATTGTCCAGGTTCGATTGATACGGTAACCTTTAACTTTTGAGTTTACTCAAAATGCAGAAATCAAGAATTCAGAACTCAAAACACAATCAATGAGAATGCTATCCTTTAGAATGTGAAATAAAATTTCTCGCCCCCACCTCCAACTTTTTTTTTTCTTTCTCATTGCTGTATAAAAAATTTTTGTCTTGCTTTAACAATGATTCTATGTTTGTTTTCACTTATTTAATTTACCATATTTGTTACAGTGTTAGTAACGTAGCCATGGCCAATGCTGATATAACTACAGTGAAGGTAGAACCAATAGATGAGTCTGAGTCACAAGTTGAAGACTTTTCCAGCTTCCAATTTGTCATTGTGGATGAGTCACCGTCTTGTGCATATGTGAGTATGGTGTTGAGTAGAGACAATGTCAATCGAAGTTATAGGGTGTATGTGCATGGTGTCATACTGAATGTGCTTGAAGGCCATACTGGATCAAAGAATAACATATTGCTCAGCATAGGGCAAACTTCATTTTTCGGCTATTTTCTGTGAGAAGTCGTTTTTGTTGTTGTTGTTTTGTTATTATTATAATATATTTTTCTCACACACTTGAGATACAAATTCAAACTTCTCTAAATTATTGTTTAGTATTTTTAAACTTGCAAAGTGAGTGTTGTACTTTCCTATGTGCAGCCCATGTTATTGAGTGATCCAACATGGTGTCTACTTTAATATGAATGCATATGTTAGCATCAAAACCCGAAATTGACCCAAACTAGGTATTTTTGCTCATTTCGGCTTTTGGTTCGTCGATTTTTGCCAAAACCCGGAATGCCAATTTATTTCGGCTTTTGGTCACGAAATTTTGATCCATACTAGTTTTGAGCATTTTGCAAAAAGCAAAACCCGGTGTAAACATTTACATCTAGTTTTGGTCTTTGAATTTTGACCAGAACTAGTTGTGGTCAAAATAGAAAAAAACATAAGCCGAAAAATGAACATTTCTCAACTCAGAATTTTATGCAATGATAAAAGACTATAATTATATTATAAATGCATGATGTTTTGGTATTATATAATTTAGACGTGAAAACAATATATTATTATTATTTTATTATTTTACTTGAAATGCAAAATACTGTATATGGTCTTAAAGATTAATTAATTTGATTAGAATGCGCTGACCATAATCTCTAAATCTTATGGCTATAGATACGGAATATAAATTGAGACAAAATATGAAAAATAAACTTACTGTTTGACCTAGCAATTGACCACTTGCAATGAGCGAACTTTTTAAAATAATTAACATTGTCTTAATGCATTTCTTAGAGAAAAAAATCATTTTCCCTTGTTGCAACAATTACAAAGATTTTATTGCAAGTGGTCCATTCAGTAATAGTAGTAATAGAGTAAATTATTATAATTTTAAGGGGCTACTTACGATTAAATGTAAATTAAGAGCTATGTATAAAACCACTAACCATGTTCACTTATAATTTGCGCACCAACAATGTACGTGTGTTGTGAACTTTTTAAATTCAAACAATTTCTTATCCTGTTTCTAACGAATGTTATAAAATTATAAACCATGTTTTCAGCACAGAGACAAACAGTCAACTGAATATACGCACAAGAAATATTTTAAAATAAATTGTAATCACTGGATAAAGTAAGGTGGACTTGAACTTTGAACCAATATAAGGGAAATTAGTCATAATATATCACTCTTATTGTAAATTAAAATAAATATTTTTCCTTTTTTTATATAGCGTGTCGTGTTATCTCTCTCTCTCTCTCTCTCTCTCTCTCTCTCTCTCTCTCTCTCTCTCTCTCTCTCTCTCTCTCTCTCTCTCTCTCTCTCTCTCTCTCTCTCTTATTCTTATATCAAATAATTGAGTTGAGAAATGTTCATTTTTCGGCTTTTGTTTTTTTCCATTTTGACCACAACTAGTTCTGGTCAAAATTCAAAGTCCAAAACTAGATGTAAATGTTTACACCGGGTTTTGCTTTTTGCAAAATGCTCAAAACTAGTATGGATCAAAATTTCGTGACCAAAAGCCGAAATAAACTGGCATTCCGGGTTTTGGCAAAAATCGACGAACCAAAAGCCGAAATGAGCAAAAATACCTAGTTTGGGTCAATTTCGGGTTTTGTTGCTAACACATACACTCTATAGAGAGAGATCTCTAATTTTGTATGTACAGTACAGCTCTGGCCAAAAGTTTGAGAAAGATTTGCATAGGCAACCCACAACCACACTGTTATCTTTATGAGAAAACCCTGCGGCCGCCTCTGCCCTGTTCTTAAACTTTTGGCCATTGCTGTATGATGAGTGACGAGTACATACAATTGCAGTTATTTTTTTAACACAACTTTTTATCTAGGGTGAGAAAACCACAGTGCTGGTCTTACCGTACTGAAAAAAGATAAAAGTCCCATAGTTTGGTGATAATTTTGCTAGCACAGATATAACAAAAAACTAACACATATGGGATACGCTAGCTTTCGGCACTGAATTAAAAGAGAAAAGTGAGTGTATGTGTGTTTGCCGTCTTCAGTTCTTACAGACTTTGTACAGTTCTTACAGTAACTTTCTAAATCTGTTAGGACTGATAAAGGCACACACACTCCATCTCTCTTGTAGTTTAGTGCCAAAAGCTCTTGAATATGTGCTAGTTTTTTTTTTTTTTTTTCTTTCTCTGTGCTGGCAAGATTTGTCACCAAAATATGAGACTCTCTTCACAATGGTAAGACCAGTGGCTGTTTTCACCTAGCATTTTCTTTCGTATTTATCATACATAGCCAATATGGTTTATTTTCCTTAATTTTGTTTATATATATATATATATATATATATATATATATATATATATATATATATATATATATATATATATATATATATATAAAATGAGAGGTAAAAACTAATCTCTCTCTTTATCACGTTTTTAATTCTCTAAAAACATTCTTTAATCTTTTCTTTCATTTTCTACTATATATATACTTAATTTTAATGTGGTATTATAACATCTTATAACTTTGAAACTTAAAATAATAATAATAATAATAATAGGGAATAATAAAATTAAAAAGTACCAATACAGTAATTTAAAACTAAAATTATGTTATGCTATGGTTACAGGAAGCAAGCACAGAGCCAGCATATGAAAACCCTACAGCGCAGTATATAAGAGAAAATAGATTTCCACCGCTCAGTGAAACTAGCTTAGATATGAACAACATACAACTGCAGTCTTTACTCGATGAAGACGTATCATCATTGGTTAAAATTAAAAATAATTTTAACAGTGTACCCACCAAGAAAATATCAATAAAAAGTGAAAATTTTCACAGAGTATATCTACCATCTGCATCAGCTATAAGCAAAACCCCAGATTTTAAAGTTAAAAGTGAATTCAACATTGTATATGTCCCTTCAGTTCATGGAAACAATGAAAAAACAATTGAAATTAAAAGTGAAAATTCTAACAGTGACCCTTTTTTAAATAAAAACCATGAACAGCAAAAAGTTGAGGCTGAAAGTGAAAAGCTTAAGTTTGTATATGTTTCTTCAGCAGTTCAGGAAATAAATAAAGGAATGGTAAGTGAAAGTGTTTCAATGTTAAACAATAAACAGCCATTAATTCAAGTTGAGAGTAAAAATATTAACAGTGTATTATCAAAAGATGATATACCAATAACTAAAATACAACCTGAAAATATTACTACGTTACATATCCCTATGTCACCAGTTACACCAACAATTCCAACAAAAATTGTTCGTTTAGCACCATCTACCGTTACAAAATCAACTCTAAAAACCAGTAAAATTCCTAACAGTGTATGTATCCCTTCAACGTCCATTACAAGAACTATGCCAGTAACGCTAAAAACAAGTAAAAATCTGAAAAGAGTACATTCAACTTCAACGTCCAATACAAGAGCTGTCCAATTAACGCAAAACGCAAGTGGTAGCTATAACAGTGTACGTATCCCTTCAATGTTTATTTCGAAAGCTGTCCGATTAACTCAAAAAACAAGTAAAAATGATAACAGTGTAGCAAATAAACAAAATACAGCAAGAAAACCTAAAGCTGTAGTACCTGCAAGACCTGTGGCTCCATTTTCATGTAACTTGTGTTCTGTAAAGTTTAATACTTACGACGCAGCTCGAAATCATAGAATTACGGTCCACCTTAAGAATCTAACTCAATGCAATTTATGTAATATTTACGTCAAAGATTTACAGGCACATAATCTAAAACACCATACCAAAGCTGCATATAGGTGTGAACACTGTTACTGGTTTAAAACTATTGATAAAGTAAAATTGAAAGAACATATTACAAAAACGTGTAGGTATTTAAATTTTAAATGTAAAATCTGTGACCAAATGCTTTCAAATAAAAATTTATACGTAAATCATATGCTTGTAAAACACAGTGAAAAATATGAATATTTTTTTTCATGTGATAAATGTTCTTATAAATGTAGGTATAAACGTGAAATGAAAGAACATGAGCGTCTGTACTGTGTAAAATCTTATAATAGACATAGGAATCAAATGAAATGTAAGATTTGTGCTGAAAGTTTTTCTACTATTAAAGAATTACGGGAACATTCAAAAGTAATACATCCTTCAACAAATTGTTTGGTTGATCTGAATTACGAGATAGTAATGCTTAATGGTGGTACTGTGCATTATAAATGTGAGAAATGTGGTCAGTTATTTAGTAATTTAAAACATTTTAAAGCTCATGATGAAGCTTTTCATGGACCTAATTTTAAACCAATGTCATTACTTTTTAGTTAAATGTGTTTGAAGAAGGTAAAATAGGAAATATATTGGAGCTGTAAATTTAATTTAGTTTGACCAAACACATATTGATTTTGGGTCAAAATCTTGGAATGCTCGTTTTTTAGAAACCGTTCAACTAAAAAAAAAAAAAAAAAAAAAAAAAAAAAAAAAAAAAAAACAGCTCTAAATTATATTGAATTTTAAATTGATCAAACCCTGAGAAAATTTGTGACTAAACCACTTACTGTATTTTATTTAATAATAAAGGCTTGCGCAGCCATCTCATTCAATATATTAACTAATAATATGGATGGAAGGAGAGATAGGCAGGCCTAAAACATTATGGTCTGAGGTGGTTGGAAGATGTTTCAAAAATAAGAATGTACGCAGTATGAAATGCAAAAGGAAATGTTTGAAACAAGGTATGAGACTGGCGGAAGCAAGTGAAGTATGTCAGGATAGGAAGTTGTGGAGGTCTATCACTGGGTCAGGAAAAAAAAGTGTTGTTGGCTTACCCCGAAAGGGAATAACTAATAATAACTATAACTATATAACTTAAGTAACTAATAATATAGCATTAATGTTGCTGCATTGAGCTAGTATAATTATTATGTGTATTTTTTGTGTGTGTGCATATCAGTAATAATTGAAGAGGCCCACAATATCAGTATAGTGTATCACCTGTTGACATCCAACTGGTATCATTTTGTAGAGTGTTAGTAATACAATAATAATAATAATAATAATAAATATAATAATAATAAATGTCCAGAGTAGGTTACTTGAGTTAAGGCCAAAACATTTCTTTAAAATATGTATTTTTATTATTAACCATTTTAATTTACCAAATATATATATATACAGTATATATATATATATATATATATATATATATATATATATATATATATATAATAGGCTAATAATAATAAAATAATAATTGAGTTGCCATTGAGATGAAGGATATGTATCGGCTGAGAAGTGTTGAAATTGTCCCTGTTGTGGTTTCTGTGAATGGTCTGGGTCTGGTTAGCAAAGATTGGTTAACAGCAAGAGAAAAGTTAAACCTCGAGGACAAGCATTTACGTGTCATGCAGAAAGCTGCAGTTCTTGTCACAGCTAACATCGTGCGCAAAGTGCTTAGTTTGTGATCCCTCTATATGTCACCAACAGATAGTTGGTACTAGATTATTCTCACCTTTACCTTGAATTAAGTAGGATTCCGGTGTTGGTGTTACAGAAGAAAAAAGAAACAAGAAACAAAATTAAAAATAATAAAAATGACAAGTTGGCACACGTAATTATGAACAGGGATAATTGTGTGAGAGAAAATGCTTTGTAAATAAAAATTCTCTGTCTTAATATATTCCTCGCCAAATATCTAATCAATATCTATATGTATACGAGCGATATAGTATTATCTGTTTAAAAAAAAAATCATTACCATTATATGATGTATAAAAATATTTACAAATTTCTTTATTGAATGTTTACATAACTGTTACTAAAAATTAGGATACGCAGATAATAATTTGACAATTTGAACTTTTTAAAATAATATTTTAAATATTGTATTGTAAAAATTATGTGAACAAAAAGTTGATATGTGTTGTATTAAATAAAAATGTTAGTTGCTTTCAAACTATTGTTATAATTGGTAAATTTACTCAAGTATTTCTTTTGTAGTCTTTATAATATAATAAATATAATATAAAAAATATATAACAGACAATAATAATAATTAATAACTACTAAGAAAAAAAAAGTAAATAATTAACGAGCTTTTTAGAAACAAATGTAAAATTGAAAGTTCGACTCTTGGTTTCCGCTATAAGTAATAATAATAAAACTAACTATCTTACATGTATGTGTGCTTAACTGGTATGTAGTACAGAAAAATTATAAAGATTTAAATTTAAAAATAATAATACTTTTAAACCAAAAAAAAGTTCGCTTTATTGAGGAAGCAAAAAAAAAAAAAACGTGAATCGATAGATATGTATTTTTTTTTTTAATTTTATGTAGTATTTTTAATTAATTTTTTTAATTCAAAAAATGACGTCACGCATACCCATATGCATAACGAGTAAACAACCAGCGTCATTTATCGAATTTTAAAAATTAATTAATGCTGTTATTTGATTTGATATCATTATATGTAATGTTTATGAGTGTCTTTTTTATATATATTGATTGTTTAGATGTATGTTGTACACGCATTGTGTTTAATAATAATAAATAATATTTAAAAAAAATATTAATTAAAAATACTTAATGAACTCACAAATTTTAAATTCGCATATAAATTGATTCGGGACAATGTCCTCTTTTAGAATATGAAATAAAATTACCTTCTGAAATTTTACTTGGTTTTCCTCATAATGATTCAAATTGCTATTTTTTTGTATTTTTTTTTTAAGCTGATATAAAATTAATTTGGATTAAAATGTCAAATTTTACAATAATTGCTATTTATTATAGTATTTTATAATTATTATTTGTGACGGCAATTTTTATTGTCGCGGCATTATAGCAGTTTTTCGTAACAATATGTACTTGACTTTATAATTTTTAGAGTTGTATTTAGAATGCTTGTATATACAGTATTTCAAAATCTAAAAAGAAAACTTGTAAAATCTATAATGGCATTTGAAAGTTAATAGTAACAGCTACGTATGATAAAAAATTTTCAACCCGTGAGAATCAGATAAGAGAAAAAAATAGAGCATAATAGCCTTATGAGACTAAAACTTAAGAAAAATATATATAAATATAAATCATAATTTAATATCTAGAATGATGACCTCTAAAATTTTTCATCATTTGAGATATCACTGTGCAATCTTTTAGATTTTTATTTGTTTGCAACTTTTTATATTTTTAATCACATCCAATTAGCTGATTTTAGTCTTAAATACGCATTTTACAATTTATAACCCATGCACTAACCATGAAACCTCTATATTGATACAAAATATATTAATCGTCAATTTACGGAGATTCCATATTGCATAGTTTTGTTCTCTTATATGATAGAATGTGAATGATATAAACCATTTTCAATTATATTACGCATGCTTGCGAAATTCTAAATACATATTATGTATATATAATATACAAAGAATTTAAAGGGTCATCCAAAATAAAACTTACGCGCTATATAATCTTCAATAAAAATGTGACAATTAACATACGCCTCATATATAATTGCTCTACTATATATATATATATATAAATGAAGGCAAAGGTCATTCATATCTATATAGAATACAATAACATTTGATTATAAACAATTAAAATGACAGTAGCCACTTCTAATTTTTATCTGTTAGTATTGTTCTATTGTTAATTTTTTTATACTTATAACATCATTTTTTATATAGATCGCGATAAACACATACTCATATTGATACCATCACGTATAGACAAGATTTTGCGACGGAAGACGTCCAACCTACATAGTTTAATCGGTAATTAGGACGGGGAAGGGGGAAACCCCATTTACTCATCATATTCAGACTTGACGCGGAGAAAAGGGTCGACACCCTTGCATAAGCCCCTCTGTGCTCAACTATATATAAAAACTGCGAACTTTTAATTTTTAATCGTGATATAAACAGTATAATCTAAGCATACCTAGGTAAGTAGTATCTTAATTTTTCTTTTCATAATATTTTCAGTAATTTTTTAATTTTTTATTGTCAACGGGTGTATGAATTTTACAATCTGCGCGTTTGTCTATATCTGTTACTTTTATATTTTTATATACATATAATAGCTACATTATTCTTATATTATGTACACTCTACGATGTGCAATTTATAAAATATGTCTCATAAAGAGCATTTAAAAAAGCGAGCAATTTAAAACTGGGAAATCTTAATTTATCGTATAATATGTAACTTTAAGCCTGGGCATTTTCTCTCTCTCTCTCTCTCTCTCTCTCTCTCTCTCTCTCTCTCTCTCTCTCTCTCTCGTTTAAAATTTGTCGCAATATCGTCGGAAAAAGATATTGCAAAATGAGTTTTACAATAATGGATTTAATAAGTCACATGCATTATTTATCATATATATTATTTCAATTTGCAGTTTTTATAATTTGAACTTGATTACTCCTGAAGAACACATTTGTGTTCGATTTCTCAATCGACGCAACTCATCACCACCCCAAAGAATAGCAGCTTTTCTACAATAATTGCGTGGAGATATTAAACTGCTATGCTTTATTCATGTAAGTTTTCGTTATTTAATGTATATAATATTATATAATATATATATATATATATATATATATATATATATATATATATTTTATATATATATATATATATATATATATATATATATATATGTATTGTGTATTCATTATGAAAATTTAATATATATAATCATATACCTTATAGACCCCCTGCACATCCTTGCGCTTTGTCGCCATGTTTGTGGTGCCTAATGCATTGTCCAGCATAGGGGAAACTTCGTTTTTCCTAATTTTCACATAAAAAATAGTTTATTTCAACTCAACAAATTTTTCTCATATCCTTCGAGATTATTAGGAGCTAGAAATAAGGCTTTGATTGAGGTTTGAAGCTTCTTTTGCTATTAAAAAAATAAAAATTATGTTTTTCCTATGCTGGCCTATGTATTCCTGACCAACAAAATGGCGGCTCTTAAATATGAGTGCAAGCGGTCTATACCCTTTACAAATTAATTTGTTCACTTTTTTTTTTTTTTTTTTTAAGAATCCATATGTAAGTTTAATTTTATGTTGTATTGAATTAATTGTGCTGAAAATGAGCTAGCATAATTATTTTGTTGTTGTCTGTGTAATAGCATAATATAATATGTATAATATTATAGATTTAATCCTAATCCTTTTTCTTGTCTCAAAAAAAAAAAAAAAAAAAAAAAAAAAACGCATATTAATGCATTAATTAATTAATTTTTATTTTTCGTGTCCTCGAAAAACAACAACAGTACATAACAAAATAATTAAAAATACAGAAATAGAAGCTTAATGTATTTATATTCATATAGTATATAGCATAATTATTTAATTATCTTATATAATTTACAAGTGCATGGTCTTAAGCTGTTCATGTTCAGCATAATTACTTATATTATTACAAAATAGCAACATTTAATTGTTGAATGCAGCATAAATTATATTCGTAATATTTTACGTGTCTTATTTTATGTAATTTTTTTTATTTCAGGCAAAGGAATTGAATAAGCCATGTCTAAACCGTGTTTAACCAGCAGCATACAAACAAACACAATATTTGTCAATCCCACTCTTGTTTTAAATTTATGTGGGGAATCAAATGGGAAAGAAGGGGATAGTGTTGTAGGATATCCATCTACTGCAGTTTCAACGGGTTCAGAGGTATCGGAAGAAACCAATAGCGTAGATATTCTAAATCAAGTAAAGACAGATTTAAATAAAGTAGTTGAGGAAAATCAAAGTAAAACTCACGCACAAAGTTCAGAAATTTTAAATAAAATTACACCAATTTGTTTAGAGGATTTCGAGGAACAATTTAAAAACAGTTGCTCAAAAAGTAAGCTACGTGACATCAACCTTAAAGAATTAGAACAGTTTGTTGAAAATTATACTAATTTTAGAATTAATTTTGATACTTCTGTTTCTGCACGAGAAATTTGTAGCGTTCGATCAGCATTAGAATATTTAAATAATTCTGAACTTAATTTGACTGATTTTGATAAAAAATTAAAAATCTGGAACAAAAATTTTAGTTTTGATTTGTATTTGGTTCCAAAAGATATAATTAACAATATTTCATCAGAAAAACATTGGTGGTGGTTTTAAATATGACAAGACCTTTAACAGAACATGAAGAAATAAATTCAATTAAAAACTATTTCACCTCATTAGGAAATGTACAGTTTTCTAACAATAACAGTTTAGGCGAAATTATACTAGTAAATATTTTGAAAATAAACATTAATAAATTCGTTACAAGTGAAATAGATTCAATATTAAAATCAAAAATTATAATATCCGAAGATTCTGAAGATATAGTAGTAGTAGTAACCAATCAGATTGCATATCCAAGAAAGTTAGAGCATGTAATAAGTAAAATTTGTAGTGGAGATGTTGCGTGGATGCAACAGTGTCTAAGCTGTAATATAAGTTTTGAAACACGTAGAAATGCTACATTTGAATGGTTTCGAGAGCAATTCACACAAATTCAGATATTTCAAGGAGATTATAATACATTAGAGCCACATGAACTTGACAGGTTATTTGTATTACGTGGAATAATTACGGACTCGACAGATTGTCGTAGGGAATGGATTTTCAAGTTTGTAAATTCAAATAAATCAATTCAGAGTGTTGCACAGTTAGGAGCCTACATTGAATTTGCTTCTCATTACTACGCTCGAAATAAACCAGGTAAATAATTTTATATTAATTATATTATAGACTTATTTTGAATTTGGTGATGTATTTTATTGAAAATTCCAATTAGCAACATTTATATTGTAAGATGAGATATATCATAAAAGTTAATTATTATTTTTAATATATGCTTATAGAGTTACACAAAGATAAAAAAAAAATATCAACTTTGTACTTTACATAAAATTGAAGAAAAAAGTCTTGGCAAAATACGCGTTTTAAATTTGCTTGACTTCATATTTAATGCACTTGGACGCCATACTGTAGTAATAAAAAAACATTACTCAGCATAGGACAAACGTAATTTTTGGCTATTTTCTTTTATAGAAATAGGTAAAAAAAATTGTTATTATTATTTCTTAAATACACACATACTAATTAAACCTAGCATCAATACTGTAAAAAAATATTGCGCTATAGTATTTTTAAACTGGCGAAATGAATCATTTTTCTATGCGGCCCATGTTTTTTTGTGTGATCCAACATGGCGTTGACTTAAATAGTAATGCATACACTGTATAGCTTATATTATAAAAAAAAATTAAATGACCCCACAAACATATATAAATTATTTTTCAATATTTATTATTATATTTTTACTATTGTGTAATATAATTTAATTTAACGTAAGAATTAAACTATACATATACAATTTTAACTTAAAATTCTTAATGTTTTAAATGCATTATTATTATAAAGGTTAAAACTATACTTTAATGTGCGCCTGAATTAATAAATGTAATATATTCTAATTTTGTAGATGTTAATAATGATAACATCGGCGCAGCTTGGCAAAAATGGACAGAAATGCAAGAAAAGTCACAAGTTGCACATGGTACGCTTGAAATCCAAGAGAATCTTAGTAATCAAAGTTTAGTAGCTGAAATATTAGGAAAAATAAATGCAGGTCAAAAGGTTAAATTTCAAACTTTAGAGCTTGCAACGTATCATGTTTATAAGCACAACAGTGATCAAACATCTTTAGATTATATAGCAAGTGCAAATCAATTACTAAGAGATTGCCTGATGAGAATGAGTGGTTGTAGTATTGATATTAAGTTAACTCAGGAAGGAGATGCTAGAAAAGTGATAGCTATTACTTATAATAATTATACTTACAAGCAAGTAGTACTTTTAGAAAGAAACAATCAAGTGTTCTTGTTAAGTTGTTATTAATATACATCATTCACAAAAACTTAATCATTCCTCTTCAGTCCCAGAATTAAAAAATAAAAAATATTTCACCGTCGTAAATTTTATCCACACGTGTGGCTCTGAGAAGACCAAAAATGTCTCTTTTGTCAACAAGTTTTTTATTATTATTATTAATTTTTTTTTTTTTTTTTTTTTTTTTTTTTGCTTTCATAGACCCCCTCTAGTTAATGCTCAAAATTGCTCTAAAACGTGTAAATTCCAGAGCGTTTTCTAATGCAATTGTCATATCTTTACCTAATTTTTTTTTCGTTTTTTTTTTTTTTTTTTAATTGAATTATCTGATATATCCATTGTATTGATATCCACTGGGACTGAAAAGGCTATACCCGCCAGCAAAGAACGCAAATTTCTTAAAAATGTACTTGTAACCATTGTGCTTATACTTTTGTCCTATATACACTTGCAGTGTATACATTCATACAGGAAGCACAAAAGGAACAAGTAAAATGGAAATAGTTAATTAGTATTATTATTTCTCATGCATACTTAAAAACCTAATTAAATCTGTTAACAGCATCAATGCTCTTAAAACTATTGTTAAGTATTTATCAACTTGCAAAATGGATCATTTTGCCATACCAATATACCAATGTATGTTATTTAATGCTTACATATTATTATTATTGTTTTTATTTTTTTTTCTTGCCATATTGTGTTATCATGCTATACACTAATCCCAGTCCCAGTCAAAACATTGTCTTATCGACAGGTAAGGACTTTCCAATTAATGGAAAAGCACACACGGGCTGGCCTACGTATATATGGCATCCACGTATACAATATGAATGCAAAGCCATCTTATATTAACATAATTATTAATTAATTATATTATAATCACATATATGTGTTACCTATAGTATACACACTTGGATTCAGTCAGATTTTATCAAGATTTATTTTAAGACTGGCTTTTTCCATTAAAATATAATTATTTGGGTTGTTCTAATTTAGGAACATTTATGCTTATGATAACTTAAATACAGCATAAATTACGTAATTTATTGTTTTCCATGCAGAGAGAAAGAGAGAGAGAGAGAGAGGTTATAAAGTTTATATAAACAAGATGATATAATTTGAGTTTCTATTATACAGCGATATGTGTAATTAAAATTGCTACATTATTATTGTTTTAAAACTTTAAAACTAATATGTGCATGTATGTCCTTAAAACTATATGATATATTTTATTTATTATATAAGTTTTTACACAGGGAACATTGAATATTTTATTTAAAACCAAAATCCTATTTTTTTTTTGGTACTAAAACTAGCATAATTAATAAGAACAACAATGTTGATTTTATTGATTGATTTTATTTATTTAGTTTATTTTCGAATAATATTATCATATAATATTAAAAAGTTTAGTTACATTATGATTTAAAAATCAATTAATTTCTAATCACTCTAATTAATTTATTAAAGTGATAAATAATGTTTTTTTTTTTTTTTTTTTTTTTTTTTTTTTTTTTTTTTTTTTTTTTTTACTACGTGTTTTTTTACTCATTGATTTAAGCTTACGCTTCGACTCCATATATCAGTAGAAAATAACATATTGACAAGTACAGGATTTTTTTTAACCAATTCAAATTATTAAAATCATTCATTAACCAGGGATGACGTTAAAAGTAGCTACCCGATTAAATGCCTATAGCTATATATTTAAAGCGTGCGTACTTATTTTGTTTATTTAGTAATTTACTGTATTTTATTTGTAATTAAATATTATATTTAAATATTTATTTATTTTACCGCCTGTAACTTATGTACAACGCACAACATTGAAGCTTAACAAGTTGCCTATATGCAGTTTATCTAGGGGCTTGATACATTTTTTATTTAACTTTTTTATAGTAAAACCTTTTTGAATCGGAAACTAATTGTTTTTTCTATATTATTTTATGTATGTTTCTATTTGAGTGATATTAGTTAACAAACAAACTGCATGTGAGTTTCCATTATTTGCCTTTGGCTGATCTGGTTTTAGAGTTATTGTATATGATGATATGCGCCCAACTATGTATTGTGCTTGTATTGTGTTTTTTGAACTAAATCCCTTTCTGAATCTAAACCTGACATACTTATGAGTTTGGAACTAACCATTTGATTTTTTTCTTCAATAAAACAGGTTTTGAATTAAATTATTATTGAATTGAAATTTATCGGATAAATTACATTTTTTTTTTTATAATTAATTTCTATTTAAAACACTACTTAGGTCTGGTGACCTAAAATTAAATCAAAAGCGTAAAAATCATGAGATGGACCTATTATTCCATAAACATATTAATATATCCTCCCCATCTCTTCAGCCTCAGAAACTGGGATTTAAAAACTGTAAAGTAGACAACTTTATGAATTCATGACGTCATCCTTTAAAATCTTAAATGATAACTACAGGTGAAGTAGCTAGCAAGGTATATTTCACATCTTCTATCCTACAATTATTTTTCAATGTAAAATTTAGAAATTATTTACAATAAATAAAAACACATAGATAATGATTATTGTTTAATTTAAATTTAATGGTAATATTTATATAATATTGTATCTACAAAAATGTTATAATATATTTTTACATAAAAGTTTACAGATATTTGAAAATTGTACAGAATCACATACATACATGCATACATAACATTCATAGCAACTTGCAAAAACGTACTTCCGTATACTTTTTATACAACATAGATTATTTGAGAAATTAATGCGTCTTTTTTTTCTTTTTTTTTACCATAACTTTTTTTGAAGCAATAAAATTAACTTTCAAATTTCATAGAAATTTTAGATATATTAAATTAATTTTAAGCTTAAATGAATCTAAAAATTGGGATGTATATTAATTGGTAACCGAGATATTTGAACCCAGAGGAAGGACCAATGGAGATAGTCCTAACCCTAAAAAGAGTTTTTTTTTATAAGTCCTAGAATTTTTTTGTTTTTTGTTTTTTTTAATTTTTTTAATTTTTTTTATTAGGACTTGAAGTTGGATTTAAAATTGAACTCTTAAAAGGGCGTGAGCGTAAATGTCCATAGAATATATACGTACAAAAATAATTACGTAATATTTATGCCAGCTCAATACAGCAACATAACATCATAATTTGTGCTATATTGTACAGTGATAACTGATTATACTATACATTACATAATAGTTAAGATGTTCAGCATAATTACTTATGTTATTACAAAGTAGCAACATTTGTACTCTACAATATAGCAATTATTTAATACAGCATAAATTACGTAATTTATATTTTACGTGCACTGCGTCACCTTTAAAAATGATATAACTCCTAATTCAAGATATTTAAGTCAAAATGGCAAACTTACTCCAAAGTCAATAAAACGCTTATTTCTCAATAAATAATACTGAAACAGTATTAAATTTTATTTATTTATTAAATATATTATTTTATTTATTTTTAATAATTTCTATATAGCATTATTTCATATAATAGTAGATACTCTTCTAAAGTTTACTCAGCAATTTTTTCATTTACTCAGAGTTTCTGAATTGGGTGAGAAAACATAAGATTACATCAATTAAATCTGAATAGAAAAACATTGGTATATGCGATTTCCTATAAATGCGACAAATATTACTTTTAAGCTTGTAGAATATAGCAATATGAAAATGATCATGAGAGTTTGTAATTTAACGCCTATTTTACACGGGTAGTGTTGATGAAAGGGTTTGAAAATAAGTGAAAGCCAAACGCTTTCATGAAAATGATCATTATATATTTTTTAATGTTATTACATTTTCTTTTGCATTTCTTTCTTTAATATGATATGAAAAATAAAAAAAATTGCAAAATTGGTAATAGTTTGCCTTAAAAAAATAGTAAAGAAAAAACACTATTTGCATTATTGATAATTTTGAAATGAAATAATTGCTAATTAAATAATTAAGAAAATCTTTGCATCATTTATTTTTTATTTTAACGATATTTTCAAGCTCTGTTAAAAACTTGTCAAATGAAATAATAATAATAATAAGCTCACCATAAAGCAAACATGTTAACCAAACGATATAAGTTGATGCATTGGTTGGATTTTGTATAATTTATAAAATAATAATAATAAAGTTCAAAATTGTCGTTATTGATAATTTGAAAAGAGTAAATTAACATAATTTAAAAAAGTCTTTGCATAATTTTATTTATTCTTATTTTAAATATATTTTTTTTGTTAGCTTTGAATTGATATATGTAAAAAAATAAGAGAGAAAAATGAGTAAAACTCAGAGAGCATGAACATATTATGCATTAATCCTGGTAAAATGGTAAATATTATCATTCCGCATGTAATTCTATCAATATTAGAGTTAAAAATTCTATCTAAACAAGAAATAACATATAAATAAACTTGTGCTTGAATCTTTCTATATATAACATGGACACAGACTATTTTATGCAGCATTATTAAATTTAATTTTGTCACAATAATAATATTTTTAATACATAATGATATTTTTGCTTGAGGTTATACGTATATATTGACGATAATGTACATAGATCCTTTTGTCCGCACTTTTATTTTGTGGTCACATTGCACTTATTTTGCTACACACACAGGGGAGAAAGAAAACACGATTAATTAAATAAATTATGTATCATGGAACATGCTTGAGTAATTAATATTATTAATAGAATTTTTATGACGCAGCTTTTTAAGCACAGGCATACAGAGTATATTTGAGATTTTATTTATTTCTATAGGGTGTATGCGCATGACATCATAATGCGCTTTGACGCCATATTAGAGCAATGAATAACATTGTTCAGCATAGGACAAACGTTCTATGCGTTCAAAACGTTTTCTTTAGGAAAATTAGTTATAATTTTTTGTTCTTATTTTTCTCGCATTGAATACCCAATTCAACCTGTTATCAGTATCAGCATCAATGCTCTCAAAAATGTTGGTTGGTATTTTTAAACTGACAAAAATTATTGTTTTCTCATATTGGCATATATTATTTAAAGCTTACAAATGGCGTCGACTTTTATATGAATGTAACCACCCTATAGAACTATAAGATTATTATTATTATTTTTTTCTTTTTATTTTTTTTTGCAAATAATATATTATTATGAATGAACTTAATTTTTAGCATACAGTGTAATATATTTTTTTCTGCTGAATTTTCAAAAAAGCATATATTATTTTTCAAATAATGTTACCAAATAGGTTACTTAGTAACCAGTAATGAAACTATACAGTATTGTTTTGTGACGTGGACCAATATAAATACATAATTAATTATGCTAATTAATTTTAATAACATTTATTCATAACAAAATATTAAGCTATGCGGTAAATGGCTTAAGCTAAAGGGACCAATTCAGTCTCAAAAAAAGTATTTTTAAAAAATCCTGTGTTTTTTATTTTAGATATATAGGTAAAAAAAAAAAAAAAAAAAAAAAAGTTTTGTAGCGTGCAACATTTTTTGCGTGTTTTACATTTCGAGTGCCGTAAAATAAAAATAAAAATGTTCTTTTTTTTTCGGGACACTCAAAATTTAAGACTACAAGCTGTCTAGACCTCAAAAAGTTTTGATAAACCTATAACTCAATCAAAAGTTGTTTTTTAAAAACAACATTTTTTGAGACAGCTTTGAACTATATTACATTTTCCTGGCGCAATTTTTATGAAATATTAATACCACTGTGTTTTCTCTCCCACTATGCTGAGCTAACTATCTTTGGTGGTGACTTATGACAGATCCTGTGGCGGAGTGAAGGGCCTGTGTATTGTAGCCGTCACCGCCGAGGCCTGACTCAGAGTAGGCCTGATGAGAGAGGATATTGACGTCATGGGCAGCATGGGCAGTAACTGTGCACTCAGGCTGGGTCCTGGCATACTTAGGTTCAAACCTGTCAGGTTAGCGCGAGGTATCGGATATACCAACTTGTGTGTATCTTCATCTGTACCTGAAAACATTAACAATTGTTCAATTTTGTGCTGAATGACGCAGAATATAAAAAAATTTGGGTGGTAATTTTATTTCATATCCTAAAAGAGGACATTGTCATGAATCAATATAGATATGTGAATTTCAAATTTTTGAGTTCATTAAGTATTTTCAATAAAATTTTGAAAATAAAAAAATGACGTTACAGACCGCAATTCATTCATTCATTCACTTTCAGTTCCGTAACAGCAGTAATCGTGACTCTAGTAAAATTACTTTAGTCTCAAATCATAATATTTATCTATTTATCTATGTATATAATTGTATAATGTATATATATTTATTTATCTGTTGATTTATTTATTTATTTATCTGTTGATTGATTGATTGATTGATTGATTGATTGATTGATTGATTGATTGATTGATTGATTGATTGATTGATTGATTTAGTTGACTTATTACCTATGCTGAGACAAGAATCGGAGTCTGAGTTCGAGTCCGAGTTGTGGAGTAGATCAGCCGAGTCCTTGCGCTCGGAAGAGGTTGACGTGCTCGAGCCCTCGCCTCGCTGTTGCAACCTGGAACATAAAATGTATATTATCAGTAACGCTATCTCAATCTCACACGATACAAAAAAAATATATATATATTTATATTGTAATAATACTAATAATAGTTAATTGAATACAAATCTGTATATTTTTTAGTTAAAAAGTATAGCAATTTTATCATATACATAATATGCAGATCATCGATAGTATGATATTTAAATAAATTTTCACATTTTTAGTACTTATTCACTTATTTCCGTTATAAGAATGAACAAATGTCGTATGCTTCCTAATAAAATCAATGGTCATTAATTACTTGTATTAATTAAAAAATAAAGTTAAAGGCTTTTTAATAAAAGTGAACCCATATCCCTTAAATTATAGAAAGATAATCATTTTTTTTTTTTTTTTTTTTTTTGCATTGAAAAACAAGTGGCTGGCTATGCGCACCTTTTACCACACCACAACAATAATTGGTTAGTATTGTACGCTAATACGCTAACAATCTGATAATAATTAATAATTTTCATAATAATATTCACAATTTATAATTAATTTTTTATTATATATCTCGTTTCTATGTGCCTCTCATACAGGCAGTATATTTATTTTTATAAAAAGATTTCCATCATCTTGAATATCTGTATTTTACTATATGATCTGCACTAAAGAAACAATATGACATGCAGTACTTATTTCCCACCCCTTTATCCTTACCATTGTTATACCATAAATACTTTTAAACATATTATTTTCATCCTTAATATAATATATAAAGAGTACTGCAGCTATGATAATTACTATATATATATATTGCTCATTAAATCTTAAGTACATAAATAAAATATCAAATTATTGAACATATTATAAGAAGGATGAATATTATATAAGTATAGGATGAATGGATAACACAAAAGTAAATATTTTTACATCATTATTTAAGCATGAAATCTCTCTCTCTCTCTTTTCTCAACAGTACGGCAGCTGCTTGTTAAAATTTTCTTTTCAAATCTCCCTTCTATCCTCTCTCTCTCTCTCTCTCTCTCTCTCTCTCTCTCTCTCTCTCTCTCTCTCTCTCTCTCTCTCTCTCTCTCTCTCATTCACTAACCCATTTGAAAAGAGAGCTTGACCATTTATTTCTTATTCTATCTAACAAGCCCCAATTTTCAAATCATCTGCTGAGACTTTAAGTGCCGTATCTCCAAAATACAAACTTCAACCTTATTTCTTCTTTATATAGAGCTCAAAATCACATCACACTTTTCTAGAAAAACGATATTTTAACTCTGTTACTCCAGTGAAATGTTAGTAAAATTACTTACAACTTTATTATATATAGAAGAGAGAGAAATACGAAAAGAGATTTTTAGAAAATAGAATAAAATTTATAAAGGTAAATGTGAGGTCAATTTAAAACGTGATTGGAATTTCAATGTGTTTAAGTATAAATATGAAAGAGAGGACGTTCAATTTCATGTATTTCGAGATATGGACTTTTATATAAATGAGGTAAAACGTTTTCTTGTGAAAATTATGGTAAAATTAGTTTTGTTCACAAAGGAAGACAATATTTATCTTATAGCTGAATTTTTTTATGAGAGAGAAAAAAGGCTTTAATATGAAATATATTTTTATATCGATGTTATTGCGGAAAAAATATGTGAATCTCGTTTTTTTTTTTTTTTTTAATTTTTTTTTTATGATAAGCAAAATGTGCATTTTTTTTCACTGTAAGCAATATGTGTATCTCGCAAAATGTGTAGCTCGGAGTGCCATCTACAATACGTTAGGAAACAAGTCACATATTTTGCTTCCCACGGGGGAAAAAAAGCGAATAATACATTTTGTTTATGAAATGCTAAAAACGAGGTACACATTTATTGATGTAAGTTGGCTATAACATATATCATAATTTTTCAGTATTTATTTTTGTTCATGTATTAACATTGATTACCGCTCACTTTAAATAACATGGTATTTGTGATATCGTATTTAAGAATATGCAAAAGAGAAAGAAAAATTATGAAATAAAATAATTATATTAAAATAAAATTTAGAAATTGGAGACTTGAACGCACGGTTTAGCCCCTTGCAAGTAGGCAAAAAGTTGAACACAAATAACAAAACATTATTCAGGAAGTGAGGCATCGACTTGAACAGGAAATAATCACTTGCTTAACTTATTTGTTACAGTACTGTATTTTATATTTTTATATATATATATATATATTGTACATATTACTTGGCCGCCAAATTAATTGTTATTAAAAATTAATTTTTATTACATTTCATCATTTTATTTTGTAACGCTTTTTTTTTTTTTTTTTTTTTTTGCATTTATTTATAAATATGTTTCTGACTCTGAATTTGCATTTTTTTTAAATTAAGACAATAATAATTAACTTTATTTTAAATTTAGAAATTTAATAATAGTTTTTTTTAATTAAATTATTTCATAAAATAAATTTTTGTTATAACATAAAACACAGTTTATACTAAATGTGATAATTTTTTTTATTTCTTAACCAACATATTATAGAGGATTTTTTTTTACTGTTATTCTGTATCCTAAATTAATAGTATATATATTTTATTATTAACATTCTTAAATAAATGAAAATAATAATTTATAAAACTTTTCAAAGAAACTTAAAGTTTTTTTAATTAATAATAATAAAAAAATAATAATAATAAATCAAAAAACTGGTGAAAAGAATGCAGATTTTTATTTCTTGGTATATCCCCCCCCCCCCCCCCCCCCCGTCACTATATAAGAAGAAGTAGAGTATAGAAGTGGTGTGACATACGATACGATAGCTGTATATGATATAAACACGTCGTAGAGTGTCCTAGACTAATCGTTTCTTGCTGTAACCGAGAAATATAGCTTCTATATCATGCAGTATTATATTGCTTTTGTGTGTTTTAAACATACGGGAGAACAAAAATATCTAAATTTTAATCGGTATAAAATACAACTTTCATATTTTTACTTAATTTTCTACCCCCCCCCCCCCCCCTCTCCCCAATATCTATGTGATCACTATTCTATATTTGCACACGGATAAAAATAAAAATAAATTATGTAATTTGTATACCTTTTTTGGTATAGAACATAATCTGCTATACTGCATAATAACTTACACAGCATATCATGTAAGCATAATTAATAGTACAAAATAATTATTTATTTTGTTCTAAATAAATTACCATTATTTAGCATCAACATAAAATGAAGCATTAGTTACGTAATTTATTCTTTCCATTTAACATTTTTTTTAATTCAAGTAAGCAATTTATTGTTTTACTTATTTATTTATTTATTTATAAGTCACGTTTGTTTCGTCAATTTATTTCATTATAGATATGAAATATATGTACGGAAAACATAAATTTTAGAAATTATTCAGACATAGAGTAAGTACAAACCAGCAACTCGCAGTTGAAAAAAGTTTACACAATAACTTGTTAATAATTTGTTTGTAAACTTTTTTTTCTGCTATATTAAAATGATGATCAACTATCGTTAATCAAATGTAATGTGCATTTTATTTTTTTGGGTGCAAAGAAACAGGTTTTACGAACAACACTAGTATATATAAACGTTGTTTCTTCAGCGGTAAATAGTTAGCTTTTTAAATCTAAAAAAAAAAGAAAAAAAAAAAAAAAACAGAAAGAAAAAAAGAAAGAAAAGAAAATGTAAAGATCTAACAAATTTATTATAAAACTTCTATACTAAATAGTGAATGTTTAGTTGATTTTTTCCGTATACTAATGATTATTCTACATATATATAACATAATATAGTTAAGATGTTTATATATTATAAATTTTAATGTTTTAACAAAATAACATTTGTGCTCCACAATATAGCAATGCAGCATAAATTACGGTGATTTATTTTTTTTACGTGTACTATATGATTTCTCTCCGTGTAATATATATATAATAGCTATAGATGAAATACGATACCCCCATACATAATATACGCACAGTATATATATGAAATTGATCCCCTACTATTGTATATTCAAAAAAAAATGATCCTCATTATTATACTTTCATGAAATATAACCCGAAGCGATTGTCTTTTCTTTCAAAAAATTTCACGTTTGAATTCCCGCGCTTATTCAAGTGTAAAAATACTACACGTGATTGGCTAGAGTATCATATTTTAGACATGAAAATGAGATTTAAATTTAGTGTAGTGTTTAAATTTGATTATATAGTAGAAATACAAAATTACGTATTTATATGTTAGGGGGTATAGGAGAGGAGGTATATAATATAATGATAGGCAAAGATATAGAGGGTGGACTTTAAATTGAAATACAAGGGATTCACTAATAATAGTTTAGATACATCACATGAAAGAAACAAATTTTGCAAGTTATGTTTGTACAATATAACTTAGTTATTCACTCTTGTACAACAATAACTTTGACACTGATAGTAAAAAAAAAAAAAAAAAAAAGTTGGACGTTTTTGCTGCTTTACTATATATATGATGTAAAATATAGTGACCTGGCAATGGAGCTTATACGTTATAGTGTTGCAAAGTAATATTGCTGTACACTATAATTAAAAATTGATATGGTCTCTCCCTGTCGTTGCATTTATGCTGTAATAATTTAAATCAAGGCGTATAGAACACGTTGAATAAAATAATAATAATAAAATTGTATATATCCTAACATATACCTGAAAATCAACGTTGATTTGACCAGAGTCATTGATTTCTAATTTATTTTACATTCACATCATTAGACGCCACAGCTCACCTGGTCCACACGTGCGAAAAACAAGCGAGCTGTGACGTCATTATCCACATCAACATTTCCGTAAATGGAAAATAAATTATAAATCAATGACTCCGGCCAAATCAACGTTGATATTCAGGTATTTTAAGATATTAGTCAAGTTTTTTTGTTCAACGTGTTCTACGCCTGTAACAAAGCATGATTTCGGGTAAAATATTTATTTTTTTTCTGATCAAAAAAGGACACATATTAACTGGAATTGATTTTTTTGTTCTCTGCCACTTTGAACAATAAATGAAATATAATTCAAGTAATTCAACATTATTTTAGAATATCACAAACAAAATTTTGAACCATACATACGGGTGTTTGATATATAATACGTTTTAAAAACTCAATTCAATAATTTTTCTTTTCAATTATATTTCAATATGGTAGCCCAGGGTTAAAATTCTTATGGTAACCTATATTCCCCTTATATAGTAATGTTCGTAAACTATGTTCTCTTGCTTTAAAAAATGCGCAATTCTTTAAAAAGCATTAGATGATCATTTTTTTTGTTTTTTAATGCAATTTTTTTATTTACATAAATAAAAATCTAAGAAAATATTATTCATAAAAAAAATATTTAAATAAAAAATTTAAAAAATTGTTCCCTTTTCTTTGCTACAAAAATATTGAGCTTGTTACAATTAGATCTAACTCGGTGTAATGCACAAATTTGATTACAGAGTAAAAATAGAAAATTACTACATCACAAGGGGTGGAGGGAGGGGGTAATGATAGGCTAGGGGGTGTCTTTGATATTTGAGTTTCAAAGCGGGAGGTAAATTACGTCGATATTTAAATTAAATAAGTAGCTTGAGTGAGAGAGAGAGAGAGAGAGAGAGAGAGAGAGAGAGAGAGAGAGAGAGAGAGAGAGAGAGAGAGAGAGAGAGAGAACACGTGACTTATATAGTATTATGTGTCAAAATTATTGTACAGGATAAAGTTTTTCTCAAGCTTAATGGATATAGATGAAAAGTTTATAATTTAAAATGTATTTTTAAAGAACAGTTTAAAAATCATATATGAGTGATGAATAAATTATTTAATGCAACGTTGTATATATAGGTATATACTTTTTCTTCACGTGTATATATAATGTGATTTTGGAAGAAAAAAATCAACTGATCCATTTATTATTATTATGTTATTTTTGAAAGAAGTAGCATTTAAAAATAGTGTAGACATTTATTATTATATATTGCGTGGGCGTTTTTTTTTTTTTTTTTTTTTTTCTTCATGTATGCATAAGTTATACCATAGTTCATAGTATAAGTATATTATGGTTATACTGAGCTATTTAAATAAAAAATATTAAGAAAAAATAATAAGAAAAAATAATAATAAAACGTAATTTTTATCAAAGTATGTTCACTATAAACTATAATTTATAATTGCATACAAACTTTGTCTTTCATTTAGAATAAATGTTTTACGCAGCATAACTATTTATGCTATACAAATTTAGCATTCTACATATTTACTATAAGTGATATAAATGCATAATCAACTATATATGTAAATTATTCTTATGTATAATATAATAACGGTTGATGAAATCATAAATCGTCATGTTACTTCAAATTTAAATGCAGTTTCTCTCTTTAATCTTTGTATTAATGTATTTTATAATATTATAACTTTATATAAGTTAATATATAATTAAACAAAAGAGGTGATGTACTTGCGTGTATTATGACATTATACAGTACAGTGCACTACATTTGGACATCTTATGACATGACATAACAAACAAAACTCATATACAATGCACCATATGTCATGTACACTTTAATTCCCTAGCTCCATTATACAGCATGGAGGTGATTTATCAAAATATCCCGAGAGTATTTTAAATAATAAATCTGGTTCTTAAATATGAAAGATTAAATTAAGAAGATTTAAATATCGTGTGTAAGCAAATATGACTTTAAAAAAATATCATATTTTTATATAGATACCACATAGGAGATACCAGATTTTGGATATATAATAGAGAGAGAGAGAGAGAGAGAGAGAGAGAGAGAGAGAGAGAGAGAGAGAGAGAGAGAGAGAGAGAGAGAGAGAGAGAGAGAGAGAGAGAGAGAGAGAGAGAGATTAGAGAACATAAGAGGTTGATATATACGAAGGCCAAATGTTATAGAAATCTCGAGTTTCATATTTCAATATCAGGTTGCATGATGTATATGTTATTGAGCTATAATATTATATAGCTCAATCTATACTGTATATATACCGCACGTAAAAATAAATACGTAATAATATTATATATATTGCCGCAGCAATATTTATTCAATATAACATAATTTATGCTATGATGTATGTTCATTTTCCACTTAAAAAAAAAAAAAAAAAAAGTAAAATAAAATAAAATATTTCTGTGTATCCTATGTATCAATCTTAAATGGTCAAAGATAAAAAAACAACATTCTTTTCTTAACCTTCACCATCAATAAATACATTTTGAATTGAATTAATTATACTGTCTTTAAGGTGATTGCACTTATGTTAAAGTCAAAACCATATTTTAGCACTAAATAACATGGACTGGTATGGGAAAATGACTCATTTTTGCCTGTTATAAAAATATTTATGCGCCAGCAATATTTTTGAAAGCATTATAACGAACGCGAGTAGGTTTTTATTATGCGAGAAAAAAAAACAAATAATAAAAAAAAAGTGATTACACCCGGAAGTACCTTTCTTGGATTCTATATATTCAAGTTAACTTATGATGATCACTCTTGTAAAATTTTGGTGCTAATTTATGGAAAAAATTATGTAAGAAAGAAAGTTTTTTTTTTAAATCTTTGATCTATATACGGTGCGTACAAAAACTCCTATAATTTTTCAATATTAATATAATTATAAAACTTACTGTATTGCAGTTCTTGTACATCATTGTATTTATGTAACTGCTCACCACAATATTATTAGTATATAAACACTATATAACAATATGTTGATATATCCTAGTAGTTATACTACCCGTACTACACATCAAAGTATATACATATAGTAGCTCAAACCATTAACACATATATATACACATATAGCATATTTGATTGACATGGTTACGTTAGAGTCTGTGCAGTATTCAACCAATCAAAACTCGTGTTTCATAAAGCCACGCCTATTAAATCCAATGAAAATTTCAAGTTATATGGTGCTCATTATATCAATTAAATGAGAAAATTTAATTTAAAACGTATAGAATATTTCTTAATGCATTTATACAGAAAGTGTAAGTGTATGGTATTTTTTTTATGTGAGCTTTTTTTGGTTTAATTTTTTTTTTTTTTTTTTAATAAATTGCAATTTTGCTGTGAAATTTTTATTAATTTTTTTTATTAAATATATTTTTTATCGTGGTTGTAAAAATGTAGTTATTTATATATATTTATTTATTTATTTTTTTATTATATATAATAATTATAATTATTTACTCATATTTATATAATAATGTTAGTTTTAACTTTTTAAGTAATTAATTATTAGAAATTTATTTGTACAATAATTTAAAATTATTTTATATTAAAATTATTAAAATAATATTATTTTCAATTATTATTATTATAAATTTTATCAATCTTTCATTTATGTTCATTAATAAATTTAAAATTTTGACTTTCCAAATAGCATATATAACGGATTTTATAAACATTGGTTATTTACTGATTAAATGGATTGGATCAGTGCCTGCTCACTTCCCATAGAGGACGTTACACGTTATAAAACTGAGAAAAGCTTAGTTCCTGATAACTCAACTGGTGGCAGCACAGGTCAAAAGTAGTCATCTCAAAGTTTGAGACAAAGAGGTTATATAGATAGAGAGGTAAGCCCTATGTTAATAACATTGAGCTCTCTGTGCCGCCAAAGAAGTTACTCTCAAAGATGTCTGTTAAAGATTGATGCTGCGCGATGGCGGACGAGTGGGAAATTTTTAAACATCGCGATTACTTTGTAAACTGAGAAATAAACTTTACGTGTTTTATTCTCTATATTGTTCCTGTTTTCACAATAATGCACATGTAATTTATATATATTATTCCTATATATTATGATGATGACGATATTAAATATATAATATATAATAATGGTGATGTTCACTTAAATAAAATAATAATAGAAAAATTAAATATTTTCTGCAACAATTAGAAATTTAAAAACTGTTCTAAATTATATATTCAGAGATATATATAGAATTTATAACATAAATTATATACATTTAGAGTCAGCAGGGTCTTTTTTAGTGTGCAGTCAGACACAAAATGTGCAGTCAGAAATTTGGATTTGTGCAGTTAACAAATACATATAAATTTTGAGTTCTAAAAAAAAAAAAAAAAAAAAGCAGAAATTGTAACAAAAAATAGCTCGCTACGCTCGCGTTTTATTGCATTTTTTATTGCCACATTCTCAACGATTTATTAATTATTTTATTATTTATAAAAATGTATGGCATTGTGAATTGTATATAAAGTGGAAAAATAATTGTTTTATAATATTTCTAAGAATATATTATTACTTTTAAATTTTTAAAAAATTCATTTGATAGCATTTTTATTACTTTTATTAATCACAAAAAGTCGTATTGAAATAAAAGATACATAAATAATTTTCATTTCCTTTTCAAAGCGAGAGCTCTCTAGTTTCCAATAACTCACTAAAAAAAGTTGCCTACATAAGTTATCAGTTATATATATCAGTTGCTATAATTATAAGTTATCAGTTGTATTGCACAGTACTTCAGCACAGTTTCAAACTTTTCCAGCTGATGGTGTCTTTTTTGTAATTAAATAATTAGTGACAAAAAATGGCTTTTTTTGTGTAATTTTGAAAACAATGATTTGAAAAGTGCATTTCCTCTGAAAGTACATGAGATATAAAAATTTCAAACTCAAACAACCAATAAAAGAAATATTGATTATTCATGCCATCCATACAAAAAAAAAAAATGCAATTGCCAAAATATGCAAAAAACGTAACTTTGAAACTACAAGGGTTTAGAAGCTGAAAATCAGTTTAGAGACATAAATTTGTATTGGTAAAATGATTTGATACTTAAATTGAAATAACCTTAAAATAACTCCAAATTATGATGTAAAATTCTTGAGAGCGCCTAATAAATGCAGCCCGCAGCACAATCAGCCTGTAAAATGCAACCCGGAGTACATATACTTTTTAAATAAATATATATTTCCTCGCACAAATAACTTAACAAAATAATTTGAATAGTTTCATATTACCAATACACAATTCTACCCCTAAAATGATTTTCAGCTTTAAAACCCTTGTAGTTACAAAGTTACGTTTTTGGCATTTTTTGGCAAAGGGGTTGGTTGCAATTTTTTACTGAATGGATGGAATGAATAATCAATATTTTCTTTATTGGTTGTTTTAATTTGAAATTTTTATCTCTTGTACTTTCAGAGGAAATGCACTTCTCAAATCATTGTTTTCAAAATTACACAAAAAAATTCGTTTTTTTTGTTACTAATTAGTTAATATTACAAAGACACCACCAGTTGGCAAAGTTTGAAACTGAGCTGAAGTAATGTCGTGCAATACATGTGCCTTAGGATAAAATAAAAGTTAATTTTTTGTAATTTTTTTCTGAGCTACAGTGCTACTGTAAACTTGGAAACAAATCAAAATCTGATGATCTACGAGGTTACTATTTGATTTAGTCAATATAATATTATATATGTATTTAAAAAAAATTTAAGTGCAGCTCTGCCCGTTACTTTTATTATAATCATTTTTTTTTTTTATTGGAAACAAAAGAAATATTAATTTGAAGTTAACTTGGAAAGCGATAAATATCATGATTCCAAATTTTCTAGCAGTGCCCTGTATTGATAGTCACTATATATAGCGCATTTTTAATTTCCACTTTTAATTAATGCAATGTTGAGCCAAAATATAGTTGTTAAGCCTCTTGTTTTTTGCGTCCACATCCTATTACTTATAATATGATATAAATTCCACATTAAACTTAGCTGGCGATAAAATATTTGCAAATAATAAAAAATACTTGCAGTGCAAAAATTATGAACAGTTAAACCTGAGTTAATTTTTTAAACTGCTTAAAATTAATGCAAACAATCGCTCTTTCATTTTTTAATGTTATTTTTTATATATATTAGGAACAAACACTATTCCTCAGAATAAAAACAAACACCACACCGAGACCGGGTTCACTTTTGTCCATTTTCCACAAAATGCCACAAACGCCGGTTGCTCGCAGGTTGCTGGTTGTTTTGAATTTGAAAGTTATGGCGGTATCTTTAGCGATCTTCATCTGCAGAGAGCTACACGATGGCGGCAAGCGCAACGAGAGCTAGGACCGCAGAGCTCTGGGCCCTCACCTCTCTATATATAATAACTCTATGGTTTGAGATGCCTGAATTCGACCGTGCTGCCACCAGTTGAGTTATCAGGAACTAAGCTTTTCTCAGTTTTATAACGTGTAACGTCCTCTATGGGAGGTGAGCAGGCACTGGATTGGATCAAACGATGTTATTCATGTGATTATGCTTATACTTATTACGTAAAGTGCATCGCATTAAAATCTTGACATAAAAGATAAAACAACAACAATTAAAATAGTAAAAATACGCATTTATATAAAGTTGACACCATGTTGGGTATTGGCTGATATAGGAAAATAACTCATTTTGACAACTTTTAATATATATATATATATTGTAAGCAATATTTTAATGAGAGGCATGGATGTATCTCTGAAGTATGCATGGTGAGAAAAATAATATATAACTGAAAATTGACCGATTTAAAATTGCCAAAGAAAATATATAAGGATAAAACAAAATTTGTCCTTATGATGAGCAATGTTGTTCATTGATCCAGTATGGCGTCGAAGCGCAGTACATTTATATTGACGTCATGCGGATACACCCTTCCCTAGCAAAAATTATCATGAAATTTTTATGGACTCACAATAAATTTGAATTGACTTTCATTTATTTTTAAATGATACTAGTCAATATCAATTGATAATTTTCAATATCAATTTATTTTTAATGTGAAAAAATCAATTGGCTAAATTGTCATCGAATTTTAGTGGCCTTTTATCATTGAAATTTTATTGAATGATTAATATCAATTGATATTTTTCAATATCATTTCATCTTTAATGTGAAAAAATCAATTGGCTAAATAGTCATTGAATTTTTAGTGGTCTTTATCATTGAAATTTTATTGAATGATAATATCAATTGATATTTTTCAATATCATTTTATCTTTAATGTGAAAAAATCAATTGGCTAAATTGTCATCGAATTTTTAGTGGTCTTTATCATTGAAATTTTATGAATGATTAATATCAATTGATTTTTTTTAAATATCATTTTATCCTTAAAATGTAATAAAATTAATTGACTAGAATTTGTCATCGAATTAAAATGTCTCCTAATCATTGAAATTTTAACGATCACTGATGATCATTGGGAATTGATTATTGTTTTCAACCAAACTGAAAATAAACATTTTTTTTGTAAAAAAAAAAAAAAAAAAAAAAAAAAAAAAAAAAAAACATGATAAGAAAATATTGTTTTATCAAATTATATTCCAAAAAAAATCAGGACATTTTGTTTTAATTTTTTTACTTTACAATTTTTTTTAATAACTGTTGTTTTTTAGCAAATACAAAACAAATTTAAGAAATTATAGTTTATATTTATTTTGAATTTTATAAAAGCTCAGTAAATAATTTAAAAATTGCTAAAGGAATGAAAGAGAGAAGGAGAGAGAGAGGTAAATAAAAAAATTAAATGGGCCAAAATAAAGCGCTTTTATATAATTAGAGAGGAAAAATGTTACTTTTTGTCTTTTTAGTATTTTTTTTTTTAAATCCGGCTAAAATTTTAAATGATTAAATTATCATTGAATTTTTCATGGTCATTAAAAATCTAATGACAAAATTTCAATTGATATTGATGTAACACGTCATAAAGTCACGTGATATGAATTGGCCAATCACAAGGCATTGACATATTGACGCCAACAACGGCCATTTACGAGAAGGGAAGCATGGCGCGTTCAACGTTTTACGTCGTTCTCTGTAATATTAGTCAATATTATTGGTATTATTTCAACTTAGAAGAATAAGAATATTATAAAAGTGTAAGTAAATACTTATGTATTATTCTGAAATAGTAAAATTGTGTTAGGCTAATAAATAGTACCTTTTTTCTGGGTTTGAAATATGAGGCGTGCATTCACCGTCGGCCTTTTTGAGATTATGATCCAATATAAATTTTATGCAACATGATGTTTGATCGAGTGTGAGCTTTTACTACTCCAAACAGCTAGGTTTCTTGAATAATATTAAGGTGAGTTTAATGCAAAATAATATTTATTACGCAAAATTGTCACAAAATGTACTGGTTAATATTTTAATAGTCAATTTAATGTCGAAAAAAAAAATGTTTTGGTACATAACAATTTCATTTTTTTCCCATGTATGTAATTTTTTATTTTTAGCAAATATATCTGACATTTTTTAAAAATAAATGTCATATTTAAATTTGTACAAAAGATTGTATCTTTTTAGCATGTAAATTGTTTAGAAATTTAATAAATTTCAATGAATGGTGAATGGAGGTTGTCGGTTTTAGAAAAAAATGAGAAACAATTCATTGGTTTTACTCACGTAAAACTATGTCTAGTATTTCTCATTTAATTTCTCTATAATCAGTTATGTAGTTTTTTCTGAAGTCAAAAAAAAACAAAAAAACAAAAGTGTGTATGTATTAAATTATAGTGGACCCTTAGCTTTTTCTGCATTCCCCCCGATCACTAAACCGAAAAAAATTCATTTTATAATTAAATCAAATATGTTCTTTTATTTTATAAAAATATAATGTACTTAAATTATTTAATATGTTGCAGATCAGAAAGATACTAAAAATTGAATGCTAATAATCTGGAGCGGCGGCGAACAAATCATATGGCGAGGCATAAAAAAATCATTGATCTACACCGTGGATATCAATTGAATGTAAGGACCATTGTCATTTCGTTTGAATGATCTGAGTAGAAGGTAAAGCGACCTGGCCCATTGGAATGCGGGGGGCGTGGCCTAAGGTCATTAGTGCATGACTCATACTATAGCAGAAGAGTGCAAGGTAAATAAAGGGTTATGACGTCATGATTGACAGGTAACATGAAAAATCAATTAGTTTGGACAATGGGGTGAACATGTTGAAGGTCGTTCGCGAATCTTTATGAAAGAGTGTGAGATGGTTTTAATATATTATGCCTGGGGCTATGTGTCCCTAGCTGAAGAGTGCGAGGATAAATATAAGGTTATGACGTCATGATGTATAGGTAACATGACAAATCAATTAGTTTGGACAATGGGGTGAACAAGTTCGAACACGTTCAAGGTCGTTCTTGAATCTTTATGAAAGAGTGTGAGAGGGTATTTATATATGATGCCTTGGGCTATGCGTCACTAAACGAAGAGTGTGAAGGTACATAATGGTGACGTCATGCAAAACAGGTGGCGAATAATGCAATATGGTGGACCAAATGTAACCTGTTCAAGGTCGTTCGTTGCGGCTATACGCATGTGGGAATCTCAAGCGCGGGAATCTCAGGCGCGGGAATCTCAAGCGCGGGAATCTCAAGCGCGGGAATCTCAAGTGCGGGAATGGCGGATTTCTTTATTGCGGGAATATTTCAAACAAAGAGTTTCTTTTAACCGTTTAACTTATAACTTAAAGACTTAATATATTATTTTAATCAAGGGATGCCAATAAAGAAAGTTAAATAGCTTATTTCTGTATAAATATTATTCCATTGGTAATCCTGAGCATCTGCTCATAAAACTCTGCTGCTCGTGTTTTGAATATCATTCATCACAGCAAGTCTCAGCTAGCAAGTTCGAAAATCTTAACTGTGCTTGTGAGAAACTTGAGATCTTCATTAATAATTTTGCGTGTTTCTACTCAACTGTTTATTCATCCTAATAAATGTAAGTATTCTTAAATGTAGTGTAAATATTTTATAAAAATATATATTGCTATAAAAAATGCAATATAATTTAAGAACTATTCAAAAGTTTAAAGTTTATATATACATATACGTCTCAACTAAAATTTAAAATTATTTAAAGGTTTATTATTAACATCTTTGTTAATTGTACATATTCTAAAAAATATTTTATTTTGGTTTTAGATCATGTCCCTGTATGCAAATTTACAAGAATTGATAGCTCCAGCTCAGACAGATGCTATACCTAGAAATTTAAAGGATACTCCTATAGGCGTACCACATCTCGTCCACAAGATGCTATATTTTCCTCCAGGAGTATACCCCCACCCTTCTGTCCTCGTATTTTTGCAAGCTGCTCCTGATAAGCCTACCTATATGTCATATCTTCCCAAGTATGCTGTGGCAGCTACCTCAGCAACAGAGTGCTCAGAATACAATGCAAGCACTAAACGTCTTCATTTGACATCAAAGGGCAATATGGGTAATTCTACAAAGATTGTATTCAGTCCAGCATCAGCTGAGTAATGTTATGCAATAAAGAATAAATAAAAAGAATATCTCGAGCAAAATTAAAAATAGTTTAATTTAAAAAATTCCTTACTAAGAATAAAAAAATAGTTTAGCTTGCATTAAATATATATATATATATATTTACTAATGAAGAGTCTATGCAAATTAATTAAGTTATCAGTTTAAAAAATTAAATAATTAGTAAAAATAATATAAAGTAAGATTTCTTGAAAATTTAATTTAAAAACTCAAGTTAAATATTTTCAGGTAGAAAATAAATATCCTTTTTATACAGGTACCCCTTTTAAAATTAAAAGGAAAAGAGGGGAAATCAAGAAAAAGTATAATAAAAGGGTAGAAATATGTAAGGGCTAAAAATAAGGAGGAGAAGGGAAACAGCTGACCAGGTAAATATTAATATATTACCTGGCAAATATTTTCGTCAGTATTCGCCAAAAGTTTATTGTGGAGACATCAAGTATTGTGTGTGTGTGTGTGTATATTGTGAATATTTTTCATTTTATTTATTTAAAATGGATGACACTGAAATGTTAACTTATGCACTATCAAATTGCAATGCCAATGATATATTGGAAATGTACGATACTTATTGCCAAAATTCTAATTTGGATACATTACAGTTATTACTTAATTCAATTTTAGATAGAGTGGTTCTGCATAATGATGATATAGTAAATATTGACTCTTACAATAGGTTGTTGACGGAAATTAACAATCTTATGTGTGGTGCTGGAACAAGTGAAACTATTCAGATTGGTGGTAATGTAAATAATTTACAAAACTTAGTTGACAATGTGAAAGATATTGAAGCATTGAGTGAAACAATAAATAATAATTATGTAAATATTGTGGGTACGGAAGAAGTAGGATCAAGCAAAAAGTTTAGATATAAGAGATTTCAAACAAAATTTGTAGTAAATCCTGTGCCGGAGGATGCTGATCCTATTGAGTGGATTGAAAATGCAATCAAAGAGATTCTTAAACAAACAAGTGACCTCATACCTGAACATGCTAGAGTTGGCTTTACAATGCAAAACGGCAATGAGGAAAATTCAAAAGTGTATGTTTCTTGGCGCCTCAAAAGTCAACTTGACAGTGACTTAATATTATCTTGTATAGGGCGCGTCATGCAATCCAACGGTTCATTTCTCACTGAAGGTGAGATGGTGGCTCAAATTGATTATGTGGACGTACCTCAGGGTTTTGGCAGTAGGAAAAGAAGGTGTGGTATGAAAATTGAACAATTTGTACATAATAAAAAAAGCTTTATTGCTATAAAAAATGACAATGATCATTTATGCTTGGCTCGAGCCATTGTAACTTCAAGAGCTCATTATCAATTCAAAAATAAATTGATAGAAAACCGCTTTTGGTCTGATATCAGACAGGGTAGAAGCATGCAAAAAGATCTTGCCGTTGAATTGTGTGAGAATTCTAATGTAGATTTAAAAAATGGTGCCACAACATTAGAATTAGAGAAAATACAAGATTTTATAAAAGATGAGTATTGTATTGTTGTATATTATGGCTGGGGTCGAGGGAGAAAGGTCATGTTCAATGGTAAAAATAAAGCTCCAAATAAGCCAAAATTAAGCCTATTGTATGAAAACAATCATTATGATGTAATCACTAGTGTCAAAGGAGCTTTTGGCTGGACCCTCTTCTGCGAAGAATGTTTTTCACCCTTCTCAGAAAGCATTCAATTTCAAACACATAAATGTCCTATTAAATGTGAATGTTGTAAATTTGATTCCACTCAATGTCAATTAGATAAAAATAAAATTCATTGTGATGAGTGCTTACGAGATTTTAACGGCAAAATTTGCTATCAAAATCACTTGCAGGAAATGTATAAAGTCAAAGGAAAAAAGAAATTAATTAGTTTGTGTAATCAAATGAAAAAATGTAAAATTTGTTTAAGAATAGTTATGCATGAGAAGGAAAGTACACATGTATGTGGTGAGGCATTCTGTAAAATATGTAAATGTTATATGCCATATGATCATCAATGCTTTATGCAACCTTACGAAACAAAGTTTAAGCCAGACAATAAATTTATCTATGTATTCTATGATCTCGAATGCACTCAAGATAAAGTAATTAAGGAGCAGACTTATGAACATGAGCCTAATCTGTGTGTTGTACATACGTCATGTTATAAATGTATAAATGTAGAGGATATAACTGTAAACTGTGAAGCTTGTGGGGAAAGAGAAAAGGTTTTTACAGAGGAACCAGTCAAGCAACTTGTTGATTTGCTACTTAGTGAAAAATTGCAAGCAAATTTTAAGTTCATGCGTGTCATAGCTCATAATCAAAAAGGGTATGACGGTCACTTTGTATTAAAGCATCTTGTGAAAGAAACTATATGCCCAGAAGTAATCATGCAAGGTAATTCAATTATAAGTATGAAAATTCCAGAAACTAATGTACATTTTATTGACTCACTCTCATACTTTGTCATGCCTTTATCAGCTATGACTAAAGCGTTTGGACTTCCTTCTCACCTGTCAAAATCTTACTTTCCTCACTTTTTCAATACAAAGGCAAACAAGCATTATGTTGGGCCATACCCTGAGGCTAAATATTACGGATGTGAAACAATGAAAGAAAATGATAGAAAAGAGTTCTTAAAGTGGCACAGTGAAAGGGTGCATACTAATAATATATTTGACATGCAGGTAGAAATTGTAAAATATTGTAAAATGGATGTTACTGTATTACGCATGGCATGTCTTAAATTTAGAAGTGATTTCTTGAAGGCCAATAATATTGAGCCATTCTTGGATAGCATGACAATCTCAAGTGCAGCTATGGCTGTATTCAGGCAAAATTATTTGCAACCTGGTATGATAGGCATAATGCCTAAGAATGGGTACAGATATTGTAACAATCAATCAAAAGGAGCAATACAATGGATGCTGTATGAGGAAAGAAAAAGAGGAATCAAGATTCAACATGCTGGACGTGACAGAGAGAAGCATCTGCCTGGCTGTGGCAAGGTAACTTTTATTTGAAACAATAATTAAATATTGTAAATTAATTTTTAAGGTATATAAAAATATATATTTTAAATGTCTACAATAATCTATCTTTGCTCTAATTACAGGTCGATGGCTTTTATGAAGGAGATGGAAAGAAACTAGCTTTTCAATACGCAGGGTGCTGGTACCACGGTCACACATGTTTGCCTGGAGGACGAGATCTTCCTATTGCAGATGACCCACGCGACACCTTGAATGAGCGCAGACAGCGCACCTTAGCACTCAATGAAAGAATCATAGAAAGAGGCTATGAGGTAAATATGATATAAATTTTTAAAACTTATTTTTAATTTATACATGTTAAAGTATAAGAAAATTTAGGTTCATAACAATTTATCATAAACATTTTATTTTGTCGCAGCTCATTGAAATGAATGAATGTGCATTCAAAACAATGAAAAAGAATGATCCTGAGATGGCTGCTTACGTTGAGAATCATCCTATTGTACTGCAAGAGCCTCTTAACTTACGAGACAGCTTTTATGGAGGACGCGTAAACTGTTCTAAGCTTTATCATCTGGCTGATATCAAGAATGGAGAAATCATTTATTATAAAGATTTTACATCTTTATACGGAACAGTTAATAAGGTAAATATTTTAAACAATGAATTCAAATCCACATAAATTACTTCTGGTGTACATGTGATTATAATGTTTCTATTTTTATTTTTTATTTCAGTATGACAAGTACCCTATCGGGCATCCGATCTCCATACGTGTTGGTGACGCAGAATGTCAAGGCTTCGAGAACTTGAATGGATTCGTCAAGCTCAAAATATTACCGCCTCAGGACTTGTTCCACCCTGTCCTCCCCTACAGAGTCAATGGCCGCCTCATGTTTCCTCTCTGTCGGACTTGTACTCAGCAAGAAAACCAACATGACTGCGAGCATAATGAAGAAGAACGAGCAATTATCGGTACGTTTGTTATTGACGAGGTAGTACTAGCTATCTCAAAAGGGTATCGCGTATTAGAATGCTTTGAAGTGCATGAATATGACGTCACACAATATGATCCAGCGACTGGTATAGGGGGCATTTTTGCACAATTTGTAGATAATTTCTTACGAATTAAACAAATGGCCTCTGGGTTTCCTAGACCTGATATGACAGAAGCTGAAAAATTGGAATATATTTCTAATTATAAAATTAATGAAGGCATTGAGCTTATCTTGGAGTTGATAGAGTTTAATCCTAGCTTAAGGGCTTTGGCTAAATTACTTCTATGTGGTCTATGGGGAAAATTTGGTGAGAAAAATTCTAAGAATCAAACTATTTTCATAAATGATGAAGAGGAGTTGTTTAAAATGTTACTTGACCCTTCTATTGAGGTATATTATATTGAAAAGGCATCTGAAGATATATTTCTTGTGCAATGGAAATATGTGGAAGAGGTGTATGTACCTACTCCAACTGTAAATATAGCCATTGCTGCTTATACCACAACCTTTGCTAGAATGCGCCTCTATGACGTGCTAGACAAGTTGGGAGACCGCGTATTGTATTATGATACTGATGCGGCAATGTGGTGGGGGAAGCCCGGTATGTATGTACCTCCTAATGGCGAATACCTGGGTCAGCTGACTGATGAGGTTGCTTGCTATGGAGAAAATTCCTTCATATTTGAGTTTGTTAGTTGCGGTCCTAAAAATTATAGCTACAAAGTGGCTGTGGGTGGGGATATAAATAATGTAAAAACTGTATGCAAAGTAAAAGGTCTTACTTTAAATTATAAGAACTCCAAACTTGTTAATTTCGAATCCCTTAAACTAAAAGTTCTTAATAAAGAGCCTCCTACAGTGCTTAAAAATTCTAACAAAATATGTAGAATGAAGGATCATACCATTATTTCCCGCCCTGAATCAAAGATTCATCAACTTGTTGTTAGAAAACGTAGAGTCATTGCTGATTATTGCACAGTTCCATATGGTTTCGCAAAAAAAACAAGGTTGTAAATATGACAACACTGTAAACATGGTTGTAAAATTTACTTATAAAATTATCATTAATGTATAAACTGTTACAAGTATTGTTAAAATTTGTATTCAACGTTTTACTGTGTATAATACTGTTTAATAAAATGGTGCTTGGGAAAAAAATGGCATCTATTTTTATAATTTACCTTCTTAATAAAATTTATATATTTAAATTGACAATAAAAAAATACTCATATATATCAATATATTTTAAACATAATTTAGTTTATCTTAGGTCTTTGGCATGAACAGTCTATTCAATAAAAAGGTCTCTTCAAGGAAGCAGAAGAAAAAAGTTACATTTGCAGACGAAAGTAAAAATGAGATTATATATTTATATGACGATAAAGATGTATTATGGTATCGTAAATTAGGAAGTGATGGCTTTGCAGCAGATGCAATAAGATTTAAATCAAAAATATATGAATATAGTACAGAAATAAATAAAGTCCTTGATAAAAAAATTTTGATTATAAAAATGAATAATTTAGTTATTAATGATACAAAAGTTTCTTTAGTTTAATATATATATGTATGCAACGTATAAATTTTCCTTTATTCTACGATGGACTTTCGCTGGCAACATCCGTTTTCGGCTTTGATCTGCGGACCAAGTAGCTCAGGTAAAAGTTATTTTGTAGAAAAATTTTTGAATAACGTAGACCAAATGTGTAATGTCAACTTTAAAGAAATAATTTGGTGCTATGCTGTATGGCAGCCTCTATACAGTAGGCTTTTAAAAGCTAATGTTTGTACATTCCACGAAGGGTTGCCGAAAATTGACTCAATCGTTACAAATGTAGAAGGGGAACCTTTTCCTCGGCTACTTATTGTTGATGATCTCATGCGTGAAGCTGATTCATCCGTTGTTGACATATTTACTAAATTCTCCCACCACAAAAATTTAAGTGTCATATTTATATCACAAAATTTATTTTTTCAAGGAAAAGGAGCTCGAGATATCTCTTTAAATGCTTCTTATATTGTATGTTTTAAACAGCCTCGGGATATGTCTCAATTTTTTCATCTTTCGCGACAAGTGTACCCTAAATGCCCCTTGTTCTTGCAAGAAGCATATTTTGATGCTACGTCCCTCCCTCATAGCTACTTACTTCTTGATTTAAAGCAAAATACAGAGGACAACTTAAGATTTAGAGCTAATATATTTCCTTCTGAAGGATTGGTCATTTACCAGCCTAAATAATTATTGATAAAACTAACATTTCTTTAATTAATCACAATAATTATTTACTAATTTCAAACTCAATATATAAAGCAAAACTTTAGCTTTTATCTCTCAGTCTACAAAAATGTCTCAATGTGTAAAAAGCAATGAAAAGATACTGCGCATTTTAACTCAAATAAATCCCACTGCAAGGCGACATCTTATTGACGTACTTGACAAAAATCAGATTCTTTCAATATGCGAATGTTCTTTGAATGCTTTAAAAGGCAATGTAAAGCTTACATCTGGTCAGAAGCTCAAGTTACAGCGACATCGTAAGATACTCCGGAGATTGAGTAAGATTGGTGAGTCTTGGCGTTCTAAAAAGAAAATTATTAAGCAATCAGGGGGAGGTTTCCTATTACCACTCTTAATTCCTGTGTTAAGTGCAATCTTGCAGAAATTTATATAATAATGAAATACGCACAGAAAATGTTGCTAGTACCAGCTGATGCTGCAAATAAGATTTCAAGTCCTCCCAATATCACACCTTTAGATTCAGTTGATTCAATTACACAGCATGTGCATGAAGTTATGGGTGATAGAAATCTTAATGATGAATATAAGTGGAAAGAAATCTCACAGTTATTAGTTAAATTATTCAAGAAAACAGAAGAACAACGAAAACCAATTCAAATTCCAATCGTTGAAGATCATGCGACCGTCTCAAGTAAGTCTACGGAGTCTGCAGATGTAAATGAATTGCATAATAATAATAAATCACAAGATTTTTCACAACAAATTGAAAAATCTGTCCCCAAATTATTTAAGTCAAAGGCGATGGGCTTATATTATTTTGTAACGAAACATGCAAGTTTTGCGGTGGATTCAATGGGACAGGTGAGCATTAACCATACATTATTACCGAGATCCAACATTATTGATCTCTTCAATAACGTAGTTAGAAATAGAAAGCATGCAGTTTCATTGCCAGGGTGGGCCGAATTTTTAAAATTTTTGGTTAGTGTCAACACGCCTTTAGAATTTATTGGTAATGAGAATGCCCGTAGGCTCACTTCTTCCTCTGACGTAGTTGGTGACGCATCAAGCAAGTATACAGGTAGAAAAGTTAAAACGGTGAAACGTGAAACGAATTGGCTCACATACCCTTCATAATTTGCTTGTATGTTTATTGATAATGGATAAGGCTCTTGCTAAAATATATTACAATCCAACACATCCGTCTAGTTACTCCTCTGTTAAAAAGTTATACGAGACTACAAAGCATAAATACACTCCCCAAAAAATAGAAACTTGGTTATCAAGTCAAGATACATACACTCTGCACAAAAAAAGGCGCAAATTATTTAAAAGAAACAGATTTTTTGTTACAAACATTGACGAAATCTGGCAAGCTGATTTAGTAGATATGAGATCGAAAAGAGCAAAAAATAATGGCTATTCATACATTTTAATGGTGATTGATACGTTTTCAAAATATGCTTGGGCTGTTCCATTGTACAGTAAAAAGGGTGAGGAGATTGTTGGCGCGTTTAAAAAACTTTTTAAAGATAGCAATCGCAAACCTATGTACCTTAATACAGATAAAGGCAAAGAATTTATAAATGCGCAGTTGCAAGATTTCCTTCGTGCTCACAAGGTTAAATTTTACACAACCAATAATCCTGACGTAAAAGCTTTTATTGTAGAGCGCCTTAATTTGACAATCAAAACTAAGATGGCAAAGTATCTTACATTCAAAAACACAGAGCGTTATGTGGATGCACTGCCTCTTATAATAGACAGTTACAACAACTCGGTGCACTCTTCTACAAAATTAGAACCATCAAAAGTGAATGAAAATAATGTTTTGCAGGTATGGAAAAATTTATATAAAGATCATTCTTTCTGGCCTAGCACAAAACATAAATACAATGTGGGGGATCAAGTGCGTATTTCAAGAGAAAAGCATGTTTTTGAAAAGGGATATGCCACAAATTTTTCTGAGGAAATTTTTACAATCGTTAAGATTCTTCAAAGAACGCCCGTTGTTTACGAGATAGAAGATTTGGCGAAGCAAAAAATAAAAGGATCATTTTATGAGGCTGAACTGGCTAAAGTAATTATTAAAAATGACAGACTCTTTAAATTAGATAAAATAGTAAGCACCAAGGGCAAGGGAGCCAGTCGCATGTACTACGTTAGCTGGAAAGGTTATCCAAGTTCTTTCAATTCTTGGGTGCGTCATTCAGATATTGTTACAATATGAAAGATAATTTTTATCTCACTCTGCCTAGCAATAGTTCATTTGAATTTTTTCCAGACAACAAAACTACCAATTTTGTCACTCAGCTACCTCAGCGTATATCATTGCAGGATGAGTGGGAATGTGCTGTCGTTGAGTTTCACTACCCTCGGACGTTTTTAAATATAAATTCGACGAATAATATTATTTATTATGGTAAAAGTTTAACTCATCTTAAAAAGTATAAACTTCCGTTTGGATATTATTTTGCAAGCGACATTATAGAGAAAATAAACAGCCATCCAGACATTGCTTTCTTTTTAGAACTTAAATTTGAAAATTCAAAAATAAAAACTTGTTGTAAAAGTAAAAAAGAGGCTATTGGCTTAAAGTTGAACCAATCTAAACAAGGCGGGAAAAAGGAATCCATGTATGAAGCTTTTGAAATCAACTATGTCACATTATCTCCCAATCTGGCCTTGCAATTAGGATTCAGCATGAATGTAAATTTAATGATAGAGCAGCTAGCTGAGAGAGAACCTGCAATAGCTTTAGGTGTGCCCAATCAAATATACTTGTATTCAGATGTGTCAGAGCCTCAGTATGTGGGAGACACATTCGCACCTCTTTTAAGAATAATTCACGTTGATAAATCTGATTACATATTTGGTACGCAGATGGTGTCACATTTTGAGTCACCTCATTATGTTAGAGTCATGAGGCGTGAATTTGAAACTATAGAAATAGATTTAAGAACTGACTCAGGCATTCCAGTGCCATTCTTGTTTGGAACGTGCTGTTGTAAGCTTCATTTTCGCAAGAGCTTGTAAGTATAATACTTTTTAACAATGCATCACTCTGATCCTTATGTGTCATATTATTTAAATCAAGCTGGGTCAGGTGTTGGTCAAGTGTACGCAGGTGCACCTTATCAGAAAGGCCATGGTGTGGGTAGCTTTATGTCATCCATTTTAAGAAGCATTATGCCGTTATTCAGGAGTGGTGCCAAGCACGTAGGCAAAGAAATACTTAAAACAGGCGCGAATGTTTTAAATGATATAGCCGTTGATAATGTTACTCCAAAAGAAAGCTTTAGAAAGCGTACGAGAGAGGCAGGTCAGAATCTTGGTTCAAAATTGAGCGCCAAACTAACTAAAATGTCAGGTGGAGGCTGTTATAAAAGAGTAAAGCTTGTAAAAAAAGCTCACTTGCTGTCGAGACCTGGTCAGAGAAAGAATAGAAAAGGAGCTAAAAAAGCAACATCTAAAATCAAGGTAAATAAATTAAAAAGACAAAAAATTAGAGACATATTTTCCTAAATATTTGCTTTCTATATTTTGAGTGACATCATAACTTTAAAATTTGAATTATCTTTTTCATTACTTCAGTAAATTTGCATAAAAATGTCTTTTATCCATAATCAGTCTTGTGAATGTGTAAAAAGTGAGTTAGATCTCTTTTCTATACCTCCTACCCAAACTAGCATTGAAAAAGGTGACTGGATTACATACAAGCCTATTGCTTCACTGATTGATGATTCACCCATCGAGTTTGTTGTTAGTGGTTTTGGGGATGACTATGTAGATTTATCGAATACACTTTTAGCAATCACTGTTAAAATTACTAATTCAGATGGTACCGACCTCACAGCCAAAGCTGAGGTAGCACCTATCAATAACTGGTTACATTCACTCTTTAATCAAGTGGATGTATTTCTCAATCAAAAAATGATCTCACAACCTGATCATCTGTACCCTTACCGGAGCTATTTAGAAACTTTATTAAATTATAATTCAACAGCAAAAGATTCTCATCTTACAGCCTCTCTCTGGTACGCAGACACAGCTAAAAAATTTGATGCAGACTTAGCTAACAATGTGGGGTTCAAGTCGCGTATGGATTTCACAGCGAATAGTAATTGTGTAGACATGATTGGTAGACTGCACTGCGATCTTTTTTGCGTACAAAAATATCTGCTTAATGGCGTTGAATTGCGAGTTAAACTCAATCGATCAAAAACTAACTTTAATATTCAATCACTGACGGGTACAAATTATAAAGTCCATATCATGGATGCAAATTTATTAGTAAGAAAAGTGACAATTAGTCCTACCGTCCTTCTTGCACACACCAAGGCCTTAGAACGTGCTACAGCAAAATACCCTGTATCAAGAGTCGATCTTAAATCTATTACAATCTCCAAGGATGTTTTAAGTAAAAGTATAGATAACTTGTACATGGGTCAACTACCTACCCGTCTCATTGTTGGTTTTGTATCTAATTCTGCATTGAATGGAGACTTGAAAAAGAATCCTTTCAATTTCCAGCATTTCGATATGAACTTTTTAAGTTTGTATTTGGATGGTAGGCAGGTGCCAAGCAAGCCCATACAGCCTGATTTTGATGAAAAGACTTCTAATTATATTTCTTCTTATCAATCTCTATTCTTTGGTACCAATATTGGTTATAATGATGATGGGAATTGTATATCTCGCTCTGCCTATCCACATGGCTTCTTCTTGCATGCTTTTGATCTTACTGCGGATTTATCCGCTGGAGGGAGTCACTGGTCACTCAATAAACAGGGGACAGTTAGAATGGAAGTCAAGTTTAAGCATGCCCTATCAGAAACAATCAGCTGTATCATCTACGCTGAGTTTAAAAATATAATCGAAATCGATCAATACCGTAACGTACTTGTCGATTATTCTGGTTAGTATAAGGTGCTTGTATTATTTATTCTTAATTAGTCTTCAAGATGCTTGCGATCGTAGATGTTCAGTTTCTGTATGCTCAAGACCACGAGGAAATTGTAAAACAAGTAACTATACATGATATAAAAAATAATATTACCGAGTGTCTAACATTTAAGCCGCCGACCAATAAAGTTCCAGATAACGAGTCAATCAGACAAAACAAGTGGCTAGAAATTAATCATCATGGTTTAAATTGGTTTCATGGTAATTTAATATTTGAGGATTATACCAAGACCATTAGAGAAAAGCTTCAAAAATATTCGGTAATATTTACAAAAGGTGCAGCAAAACTAAAGTTTTTGCAAACTGTTGTGTACTGGCCTGTTGTGGATATGTCTGATATTGGGTGTCCTAATTTAAATACTTTGCGGATGTATAAATCTATAAATAAGGAGGATGAAAGCTTTAGTGTGAGGAACATTAATTCTTTAAGAGCTTGGTTAATGCGCTAGACATCATTATGGATACGTTTCAGTTACAAAAATTTATTCTTAATGATTCATATGCACGCCATAATTTTCTTGGAGTTTTTGCAGCCGATCATTTACCCTTGCATGCCCATTGTTCTTTTTCCTTGATTGTAAATAGTGATAAAAGTTCCCTACCTGGAGTGCATTGGTTTGCTATACATGTAAATAATTGTGGTGAAGGTGAATATTTTGATAGTTTTGGCTTAAAGCCATGGGTTAAACAGCACATTACGTTTTTAAATAGAGTGTGCAAGCATTGGAAGTACAACGATATACCTCTTCAAAATTCGTACTCTACACTGTGTGGTCAATATTGCGCTACTTTCTTAGCCCTTAGAGCTAGAGGCATATCTTTAAATAAAATTGTTGCACATTTCTATGTAAATAACTCAATTCGCAGTGATGCCAGATTACTTCAAATTTATAAGACCTTATTTAAAAAGACTTCAAAATATATTTCAAAGCATAGTACAACGGAAATATGTCAACATTGTACTGCTCAATGTATGCATCATTCAATGTAAAGAAACAAAAGCCTAATGTTTATTTTTTTCCTCAGTTTTACTATAAAGAATGGAGAAATCTGTATTCACGAGATTTCACAAGCCAGCTTGTTCCACTCACGCTGGAGCACGGGGACGCAGATCGAAATATTTCTCTGGTCCAGCCATTTGCATTGGAAAATGCCACAAATCTGCACGTGATATACGTCTGACTTGTGCTGAGCCTCCCGGATTATATAAGATTGTATATCTATTAAATGGCAATCAAGACAAGCAAATAAGTTTGGCAATTTATCCTGAAGTTCAGTATAGTACTCTTCTTACAATATCAAAATGTGGATATCAAGGAGTAAAGTTATCTATTATTGAATGGGAACAACTTCTTGAACATAAAGAAATAATTGATGGCCACCTCAGGGGTATCAATTGCAGACCATCTGGCTCTGACTTAAAAATCGGGCCTTATACCTGTGTTAAGTTTTACACAGCTTACGGTACGCCGGTCATATCATTAGGACCAGGTGACGTCACACCCCCAACCATTAAAGGTGGGCTGATATCTGTTTGTTTGTCATTATCAACTTGGAATGACATCATAAAAGTTAGCCCTTGCATTAATTATGCTCTAACCTATCGCAAGAATTGGTCAGCTTGCGTTCAAAATCTATTTGAGAATATCTCAAAAGAATATAATACGCTGTACGAAAATTTGTACAAGCAACCACTTGATGTATGTGGTCTTGATGAAAAAGAAATACTGCTTGACCACGCGTTCAACAGTGTTCTTTCAAATAAGAAGTATGAAATTGATGACACTTCTTTTGAAGTCACAATGTGTTTATTTGAAATGAGGAATTTTTATGCAAATTCCTTTGTTAGCATTGTTAATTAAAAATATAATAATATTGCTGTATACTTAAATAAATATATAAAGCTGATTATAAGTAAATTATAAAATACTGTATCTTGTGTGTGTGCTTTTTAATAAAAATATTTTAATCCTACTTTATTTGTCTTATAATTTTAAGTTATATCCTTTTTAGCACTTAGTTAAATTTAATATACATTCCAAATAGGATATAATTATTGATAAATATATTATAAAAGGTTAGGAATTTATATTTATTATAAAATTTAAAAAGTTTTTATGTCTAGAATTTTTAATCATAAATTATTAATTTTATTTATTATAGAAGACTTTTATAAATTGAAGAAGTAACAAGAAAATATTTTATATATTTAAAAAAAAGAAAAACTTTATTTGAAACGTTGCCGCTCTTAACGGACGCAGATTCTCTCTAATATATACCCCCTCCACATTTTTTTCCTTTTCAATTACCCCCTCCACTTTTTTTTATAATTTCCCCTCCATTTTTTAAATCGTTATTCATTTTAAAATTTCTGTATGCTGGTAGTTTTATGCGCGAAATTATGAAATATTTTAACCGCCATTTCCCTAAATGTAAGGTCTTATACTCAGAACGTTCTAGAAGGATTGATTCAACCGTGCAAACGACCTTGAACAGGTTAGGTTTTGTCCAGCCATTCTTTTTGCAACTAAGATACGGAGACACACGGCTACCTGCAAGGAACCTTCTAGAACATTCTAGAAGGAAAGTAGCAAAGTGCAAGAGAGCACTCACATTCCCGCCATAAAGAAGTCCGCCATTCCCGCGCTTGAGATTCCCGCGCCTGAGATTCCCGCGCTTGAGATTCCCACATGCGTATAGCCGCAACGAACGACCTTGAACAGGTTACATTTGGTCCGCCATATTGCATTATTCGCCACCTGTTTTGCATGACGTCACCATTATGTACCTTCACACTCTTCGTTTAGTGACGCATAGCCCAAGGCATCATATATAAATACCCTCTCACACTCTTTCATAAAGATTCAAGAACGACCTTGAACGTGTTCGAACTTGTTCACCCCATTGTCCAAACTAATTGATTTGTCATGTTACCTATACATCATGACGTCATAACCTTATATTTATCCTCGCACTCTTCAGCTAGGGACACATAGCCCCAGGCATAATATATTAAAACCATCTCACACTCTTTCATAAAGATTCGCGAACGACCTTCAACATGTTCACCCCATTGTCCAAACTAATTGATTTTTCATGTTACCTGTCAATCATGACGTCATAACCCTTTATTTACCTTGCACTCTTCTGCTATAGTATGAGTCATGCACTAATGACCTTAGGCCACGCCCCCCGCATTCCAATGGGCCAGGTCGCTTTACCTTCTACTGATCTGAACCATTAAAATGAGATGTGATGACCACTCATTTTAGTAGATCGACCGTAAAAATGAGATGACAACACCACTCATTTTAGTGGATCGACCGTAAAAATGAGATGACATCACCACTCATTTTAGTGGATCGACCATTAAAATGAATGGAGATTAGTCCCAATTTTCAATTGATATTCAGAGTGTAGATCAATTGATAATTTTTTTGAAAATTCAAATGATAATTTTTGCTAGGGTTAGTCCTCCATGAATGTGGCAACTTGTATATTATAGGAATCATTTCCACTTTTCATGTAACTTTTGCCATGCGCATATAATATAACATAACCAAAAAAAAAAAAAAAAAAAGAATTCATATATTGTAATGTGATGAGTGATGAGTTTATATTTAAGTGACTTTTATTTATTTTTATTTTTTTATTTCTTTTATATTTATTTATTTTTGAAAAATACTTATAATATTGTATGCAAAACGTATTTGATAATGTCTATTATTTTATACGTAAAATGATATTAAAATAACACATTTTTTAATAAGTATTATGTAGAGTATTAGATGCTACGTGTTAAATTATTTTACGAGTAATACAAAAACTAATATATAAATATAACTTTTCAAACTAACTATGCAATAATAACGAAATAATAATTTTAAAAAATCTTCAATTTATTAGAATATAAAAAATATATAAAATCAAAACGAACCTCAGTCATATTATTCAAATTATATTATTATGGTGTTAAATTAACGTGTGTTTTTTTTAGTTAATTAATTTTAGACATATTGAAAATGTTACAATCGCTACATAAAATCGTTTTTAATCATACTAAATAAAATAATTATATTATTTAAAAACACACTTTTGTTTTGTTTTGTTTTGTTTTGTTGAAAGGGTGAGGCTTAGTACATGCGCAGTCTATGGCCTGCTCTTAAAACTTACATACCCAAAATAATACATATAAGTATTCTATATAACAAATTAACAATATACATAATAGTTACATTTTTTATATCTATTTATTTCTCAATATATCATTATATTGATACAATTAAGTCCATACTAAAAATAGTAAAAAATGTATTCTTTTTATCACATGGAATAAACATATTAATGCTTAGGAGTTATATCCTCTATTGTCTCTGGCATATATACGGAATAAAATAATCTGGACGGTGTGTGTACATATATACAGGGTGTAAAATAAATTACCACCGCGTCTGATATATACATTAAATTGGAGTTCCTTCTGTTATATGTATATATATTTTTTTCTGTATTCTGTATTTTATGTTCAATTATTTTTTCAATGTACCTTTAAATTTTTAATATTTTCCCCCTTTTTTGTTTTAAAAATTAGAACTGCAATGGGTGATCAAAAAATCATCTTCCAATTATATGTTATGAATTATAGCATCATAAATATAAATCATGAAATCATACTACAATCTATTTAAATATTGAATAAAAATTGTGGTATAAAGAATCTGAAATTACAAAAATCAATTATATAAAGAAAAAAAGAAGAAGAAGAAGAAGAAGAAAAAAAAAAAAGAAAGAAAGAAAGATATAATTACAGTAAGATTATTACAAATATATAACTAATACGCTGACTTTACGTACACGCTGTATATAAGTAGATTTGTCACATATAAGCAGTCCATACATACAACAAAAACTAGGGGAGATCAAAAGTGATTGACAAGTGAAGTGAAGGGGGGAAGGACAACATATTACAATAACTGTGTAACAATAAATATTTATCACATACGTGTTTAAATCTATATAACTGTGATTTTAATACTCTATTAATTGAACCTATATATAGTACAGTACTTTCAAATATTTAATAATATCAATTTACTTTGCAATGTTATGCATATAATATTATGTTGTATATTATGTCAGTTTAAATATGTATATATGTTTGAAATTGTTATGTATATATAAGATGTTAATTTTATATTTTATTATAGTCCTTGTATGTACATATCATATACGTATATACGTCAAATAAGGCTATATATTAGTATAATTAAGAAATAATTAAGTTAAGAAATTAAGTTTAGCATACATGCATTTATTTTATTTTTTTATTTTATTATATATTTTTATTTTTCTACTATTTTTTTAACAACTTTAAAAAGTGTCCTCATATGCGTCATTTACGTTCTATTTGTTTTAATTTTTAATGCAGTATGGTATATTCTAAAAAAAAATTGCTAAAATGCAGTATGGTATATTCTAAAAAAAAATTGCTAAACAATGTTGGTCCCGCAATTCTTAATAAGGAACATAGGAATTAAGGGTCCCTTAGGGGTGCTTTTGATTGCTTACATTTTAGAAAACGGCATTTCAAAAATTTCAAAAACAGCAAAATTTATTCAATATTATATATTGTAGCGTTATGATACATTTTTGTATACAGTAATAATTTAAATAATAATGTTAAGTTTTATTTTGTATAATTGACAGTGCAACAAAAAATAAAAGTATAACATTTCAGTGCATAATGCCAACTTAAATAGTTTTTTTCCTATTATTAATTTATTCAAATTTATTACACAGTCCAGTCTACAGTATACCTGAGTTTCCACGGTTTCTCTATAGGCTGTCATGGTGAATATTGGGCTGTGTATATTTAGACCGTGGCCTGTCTATTTAAATGAGGTTTCTATTGTATAATATACCTGTCGATAAAACAATGCCTCGATGGGACTTTGCAGAATAGCTCAATAACCCAATATGACAAAAAAAAAAAAAAAAAAAAAAAAAAAAAAAGTATTTTGAAGAACTAAAATATTAGATTTTTGTATGAAAATAAAATTTCTTCGTTCTTTCTTGTATTATATAGAATGACGCAAACTATAGAAATAATAATAGAGATCAATAATCGCAATCTTGAAACAGTTTTATATCAAAAGTTCAAGTCTTTTTCTTTGTTAACGTTTTTGAAGTAGCAAAAATAGTAAACACACTTTTTTTTTTTTTTTTTTTTTTTTTTTTGTAAAAGAAAATTGAATTTATGCCCGCCTGCTGTCTATTTATTATTGATGAAGGAAAAAAAGAAAGTATTTATATATCGGGTGTCTCAAGTGACAAGCTTGTCGGCTTTTGACGCGTCAATCGCCGAGTAAAGAGATCTTGAGAAGTTCGCACTTTCTTATTCCTTTGTGTTATACAGGAGTTAATCAAAATGTGATAAATTGACTTCCTTTTTAGCTTTTGATCCTTGGAGAGAAGAGAGAGAGAGAGAGAGAGAGGCAGAAAGAGAGAGAGAGAGAGACTAATGTTGTTACAAGAGTTTAGCAGTTGAGGCGTAAAACATTATTTTGTTACACACAACTGCAAAGGGGGTGGGGGAGAGGGGAGAAAATACACTAGGGGGGTTGAAAATATAAAGAGGGTGGAAGGGAGGAGATAATTACGAAGGAGACTGTTTACATTATTTGACGAGTTTATTAAATACTCCTTTTATATGTACGAAGAGAGCGTTTTATTTTTACTATAATATACAGTAAAAATATCTTTTTCAAAGTCTTTATATATTATATAGGAAGTGTGCTTGCGTACTTTTTACTGAGTCTTTTAGTAGTTATCTAAATATTTTTGTTGTATGTTGATAATTAAATTTAAGGTACTTTATGTGGTTAATTAAGTACTATATATATACCGATATTCCTATAAAACACAAATTTGATTAAAGTTTATATTGGTTCTAACTAGGTGTTAGTTTGAAAAAAAAATTTATATAAAAAATTTATTAATTTTATTATATCATATCGCCTAGTATCTTATAAATAAATATATATTTGAGTGTTGAAATTAAATTGCAATGTATCATATCGGTGGTGACGTAGCACCAATCAAAGAGACGCGTTTTAAAAAAAGGCGCGGGACATCTAATTTATAAACGCTTGCACGGGAGAAGTATTTTTTTTTTTTACATATTTTTTAGAAAACAACTGCATTGATTCCAAAAAAAAGAAATTATTATGTTATAGAGCATAATTATTTATGTTTGTTCTTATTTAGCAAAACACATGCCAATGACATAAATAGCATAAATTACATAAGCTATATTAACCGTTAAAAATTTAATTATTAAAAAACATCATTATACAGAAAAAGTAGCATAATAATTATAACAACAACGATGTTGTAATGAATAAATGTGATAAAATTATGCATATATGTTTGCTGCAGCATAATTACTACGTTGTGTATATTTATATAATATGTATACGTGCAGTGTATAATGTATTTAAAATTATTTAAAAACATTATTATTATTCCTAAATATACCAACAAAAATATAAAAAAAAAATGTAAAACCAAGGTATTTATAAAATAGTATATTTTTATGTGGAGGTATTGAAGCGGAACTGCGATACAAAACACTCTATGATATGCAGTTGAATGCAGCTGCACAGTAAGTAAGTATATGATAAAGCTGCTATAGTATACTTAGTGGTATTAGCATGACATCTCAATGACACATTCACCATTATCAACTCAGACGGAAACGTATTTTCACACTAACACAACAATACACACTATACCTGCATAGTGCATACATATATTGTGTTTTGACTTAAAATATACTTAAAAAAAAAAAAGATTAGTAAACTAAAATCGCTTTAACAAAAATATCATATGTGGTTCTTATTTTTTTTTGCATACTTAAATATTTTTACTTGGAATTTTTGTGGTTTTTAAGAAGATTTTAAATGTACGTGATTTTGCTGATTTTTTAAGACTTTAGATTTAAAATTTTTAATACTATAATATTTGCGGATTTAAATGTGTAATGTATAATTTTTTTTTTTTTATTGGCTGGAATATATGTGAGAAATTTTTGTCAGTATGGAGCTACTGAATTATGCAAAATGTTACTTAGTTGTGGATTAAGCTTACGCTTCATCGCCGCACGTTTGAGCAGTAAATACTGATCTTTTTAGGAGAAAAATGATTCTTTTGGCATATACTTTAAAAAATATATAGCAGAATTTGCTAATAATAATAATTTTTAACATTATTTTTATGAATTTTATTGCTTTTTCTTTTTTCCTTCTTTTTTTGATAGTTTAAAATATCTAAATTTGAAATGTTTTTAATGTAAATAGATAAAATAATAATAATAAAGCACGAAAATAAAATGAAATAACATGGTAAGATTTAAAATAAGAAATTTGAAATTATTTTTGTATTTGTTTACATACTTCCTTTTGTCAAATGTATGTTTTCTCTTTAAAAATAAAAATAAAATATTCATTCATTCATTCATTCATTCATTCATTCATTCATTCATTCATTCATTCATTCATTCATTCATTCATTCATTCATTCATTCATTCATTCATTCATTCATTCATTCATTCATTCATTCATTCATTCATTCATTCATTCGTTCATTCATTCGTTCGTTCCTTCGTTCGTTCGTTCGTTCGTTCGTTCGTTCGTTCGTTCGTTCGTTCGTTCGTTCGTTCGTTCGTTCGTTCGTTCGTTCGTTCGTTCGTTCGTTCGTTCGTTCGTTCGTTCGTTCGTTCGTTCGTTCGTTCGTTCGTTCGTTCGTTCGTTCGTTCGTTCGTTCGTTCGTTCGTTCGTTCGTTCGTTCGTTCGTTCGTTCGTTCGTTCGTTCGTTCGTTCGTTCGTTCGTTCGTTCGTTCGTTCGTTCGTTCGTTCGTTCGTTCGTTCGTTCGTTCGTTCGTTCGTTCGTTCGTTCGTTCGTTCGTTCGTTCGTTCGTTCGTTCGTTCGTTCGTTCGTTCGTTCGTTCGTTCGTTCGTTCGTTCGTTCGTTCGTTCGTTCGTTCGTTCGTTCGTTCGTTCGTTCGTTCGTTCGTTCGTTCGTTCGTTCGTTCGTTCGTTCGTTCGTTCGTTCGTTCGTTCGTTCGTTCATTCATTCATTCATTCATTCATTCATTCATTCATTCATTCATTCATTCATTCATTCATTCATTCATTCATTCATTCATTCATTCATTCATTCATTCATTCATTCATTCATTCATTCATTCATTCATTCATTCATTCATTCATTCATTCATTCATTCATTCATTATAATATAACCCTATACGCTTATATAACTGTTAATTTATTTTGCAAAACTTATATAAAGTTAGTGGAAATGATATTTTGAAAACACCGGCAGACAAAGTATATAGTAATTTTGCTTTAAGTTTACATATATAGGGAAGCGAGCATAATATGAAGTATATTAAATTGTATAATGAAGTGAGAGAGAAGGTGAGTAAATATAATAATTAGGATCGCGAGAGAGCAGGGTGAGAGAGAGAGAGAGAACTTCAAAGCTTGATATAAAATATAATCACAAAGCATAAAGCTTAACTTACTTTGTGTGTATACGAGGAGAACAAAATTGGGTTGAATAATTGAAACATAAAACCTGTATAATTACTTTTTAATTATGCAAAATATGCTTAACTCTATGTAAAGCTGCTGCTGTGTAAATGCGTTAAAAATTGTGTTTTTTAAAATAATAATTTTTATTACTCAGCAATTTAATATATTTTTTTACATTGTTTTGATAAAAATATAAATTTATATAGATTTAAATACATTTTTTTCTTCTATTTTTAATGTATGTTGAGTCAAATTGCATTAGTTTTGTATATGTTACGTATTTTCTATTTAGTAAAATATTATATATTTAATTAATTGCAATTCGGAAAGTATTATGTTTATAGCTATATAAGCATGTTATGCTGTCTCTTTCTATATAGGGAAGCAAAATTAAGTACAGTACTAAGAATGTTAATCTTTTGTATAGAAAAATATACAAAATGCGGAAATAATTTTTAATAGCAACATACAAATCTTGCAATGATGGTAAAGAAAGTTAAATTATTATTGAAATGCATCGCTATGCAAAAAATAAAGAACAAAACAAAAATAAAGAAAACAATTTAGGAGCCATAATGCTAAATTTGAATTTTATAACTCATGAAAATTTGCAGCTATACGCAGAAAAAACAACCTAATCATCAGACAGTCGCGGAGTGTGTTCTATATAAAATTGTTCTTATCGTGATTTTTTTTGTTTTGTTTTTTTATCAAACCTCTAGGCGAGGTACAACTTATGCTAGTTATTTATTTACATTGCATTTATACTGAATTTACACTCCCGAGACTTCCGAAACCCTATCATAAGATTCGCGGGTTCTTCCATGGCCGGACGGCCATGGCCTAGCAAATTCTTCCCGGGATTCGCCTTTACATACCGAGGAAACCATGCGGAAACCTCGGTCAGGAAGTCGGTAGAGGAATGCCCTGATATATCCCTTCCACCTCCCGAATGCACTGTGTATTTCCGGTGGACAAAGCTCACTGATAAACTTTGCCTCTGCCGGGATTCGAACCCGTGACCCCTTTTTTGACTTTGACTTTTTAAATGCATCTTTTAAAGTTTAAAAGCGATAACGTAAAATTTAGAAATTCGGGCTAGACACATCAGATTATTTATTTTTAATTTAAATATTATACTATTTTAACCTTCCACCATTTACAGTATATTATGGCTTTTTTCCTCTTTATATATGTAAATATAATTTGTAAAACCAAAAAATTATTGTACTATAATATCTTATTTAAAAAGTATGTACGAGTTTAAATAAATAATAAATAAAATATTGAACCATAACGACTATTTAATATTTTCAATGACATTTTTTTTATTACTTAAAAAAAAAAAAAAAAAAAAAAAAAAAGCTGAAAATAACCACAAAATAATTTTCTCCATTACTTTGATGGTGAAATATTATGAAGAGAACATGATACTGGCAGATTTAGGAACATCATACGGTGGAGTTGACCAGCATATTTGCCACCTGGTGTTGTTATAGCAAGTATAATACTTACGGTCTTTTATATTGAACTACTAAAATAAGTATTATATATAGGTATCACATTTCATTTAAAGCCAGGAAAATTTTACTTTGCATTATCGCCCATTTAAAATGACATTTTTTGGTTAAATCAACGATTATTTAAGAAATATCGAACATTCATATTAAAATCTCACAGGTATTATATCTTTGCACTTTGTCGCCATGTTTGTGGTACATAATGCAATGTCCAGCATAGGGAAAACATCATTTTCCCCTCATTTGTCGCATAAAAAAAGAGAGTTTATTTATTTCGAATGGATAAGAATTTTTCTCATACTCTTCTAGCTCATTAGACTCCATAGAAATAAGGCTTAGATTGAGGTTTAAAGCTTGTATAAAATATTATTTAAAATAATAATAATAACATTTTTCCTGTACTGATCTGTGTATTTCTGACCAACAAAATGGTGGCTCTTAAATCTAACCGATCTATATAAATTTTTGTTATATGATTGTTTTCTTACATAATATACTTGTATATAGTACTACAAATTCATAAACATGCAGAGCATAATGCTCTAAAATATATTACATTTATATTTAGTATTTTTAAACTGATAAAGTATGCTATTTTCCTATGCTGCCCATGTATGATCCAACATGGCATTGACTTTAATATGAAATGCATAGACCCTATAGAGAGAAAATTAAGAACATATTTGATGCTATACAATTATGGCGATATATATCGATATATCGGTGTACCCGATACTTTTACTTCGATAGTATCGTTATAGTAATACGTATATATTATTGAACTACTATAAGTATTAGGTATCACATTTCATACATAGTGGAGCACAGATTTGATGCTACAATGAACTCTAAAATACCTGACATGTAATTTGACACACCTATAGATCATGCGCCAGGGTATAAAACTGAGAGGTGTACAGTATCGACCTAAATTTCAAGAACATGTTATTAAATTACTATTAGAACTAAATGTTCAAATATTTCTTTTAATAAATTAATATAAAACTAATATATTAAAGAACGGTTCTATTAGAACTATTAAAAAAAAAAAAAAAAAAAAGTCTGGATTTGAAAGCAGGCCTCTACTGATTAAGTTGTACTTTTTTATAAAATACGTCTCAATGATAAATGACGAGATGTGTGACTAGCAACTACATATACACATATTATGTCACTTAAGGGAGTAGGGGACCGACGTCGACCATTAGAATCAAGACTTTCTCGTCAAAAAAAAAAAAAAAAAGAAAGAAAAGAAAAGAAAAGAAAAGAAAAGAAAAGAAAAGAAAAGAAAAGAAAAGAAAAGAAAAGAAAAGAAAAGAAAAGAAAAGAAAAGAAAAGAAAAGAAAAGAAAAGAAAAGAAAAGAAAAGAAAAGAAAAGAAAAGAAAAGAAAAGAAAAGAAAAGAAAAGAAAAGAAAAGAAAAGAAAAGAAAAGAAAAGAAAAGAAAAGAAAAGAAAAGAAAAGAAAAGAAAAGAAAAGAAAAGAAAAGAAAAGAAAAGAAAAGAAAAGAAAAGAAAAGAAAAGAAAAGAAAAGAAAAGAAAAGAAAAGAAAAGAAAAGAAAAGAAAAGAAAAGAAAAGAAAAGAAAAGAAAAGAAAAGAAAAGAAAAGAAAGAAAGAAAGAAAGAAAGAAAGAAAGAAAGAAAGAAAGAAAGAAAGAAAGAAAGAAAGAAAGAAAGAAAGAAAGAAAGAAAGAAAGAAAGAAAGAAAGAAAGAAAGAAAGAAAGAAAGAAAGAAAGAAATTTTGCACACTTCAGCTTGAGACAATTTCAAATATGCAAAAAAAAATTGGGGGTCACCGTGCAAATTAATTCTATGTGATTTTTTGAAATTTGAAGCCCATCAGGCACAATGTTAATTTCAAATATTTCACTATTTTTTGTTTTTTTTTTTCGGGACGGTCAACATCATGAAATTTTTATCACGGCTAGGTGTGGCTTTTAGCTACAAAATGACACCAAATTTAGACCCAAAACATTTCTAGTTTTTGAGATATAAGGTCGGTAGCCTACTCTCTTAACCCTATCGTCCTCATTGTTAAACTCTCGGGATTCATAATTGCAGTGGAAAATTATTTCTTTAGTGCGTTAACTATATCATTGCTATAATAAGCATAGCTGAGACGATATAAATATAATATATATATTATACATAAACAATTTCTTCTTGCCGTGCATAATTATATATAGAAGCTTTTAAAACTATATTATACATTCAAAAAACATAAAAAGAAATATAATAATATTTTAAATGCAATCAACCGAATATGTTGAAAAAAAAAACTAGCTTAGGATTAATTAAAATGCATCACGAAAATAAAACTTGTTTTTTTCTTGAAGTTTCCGGGGGGCGAAGTGAAAAATTTACCTAATTTGTCATCAGTTCAGATATATGAGGAATCATAACATATCAGCGTGCGGTCTGGAGAGAGAGAGAGAGAGAGATTGATGATATTACGATGTTAATTGAGTCATCAAGCCGACCCCCTGTCGAGTGTATTCCCATTCTCTTAACTTTCAAATTTTGAATTTGATATCCCAGGGAGTTTGAAAGAACAAAATAATAATATGGTCAATTTTTCACTTCTCTATATAATATGAAAATGTTATTTTGTATTTAAAATAGTTAATTATAAGCAGTTATAATACTTTAATAATATAGATATGTGTGTTTTATGAGCCTTAATATTATTGTAAAAATTTATAATGATTTTATATTTTATTATATTAAAAATTAATTTCTTAATATTTTTAGTTAATTTCATTTTTATACAATATATTATTATTTAAATTACAATAAAAATAAATATTTTAAATTAAATAATATATTTTCATTAAATATAATTAGTCTCTGAAATTTAGACTAGTATGACATATATGTCAATTCACTTGGACATCGCAGGACAGCGTTTGTATAATATTGCTCTATAATGAAGAAATAGTTTTCCAACAAAATCATCTCATATTGATAGAAAATACATTTAGTGCAGAGGATAAGAAACTTAAATTAGCTGTACGTATATTTTTCTCGCATCATATGTTTCTTGCTTCACAGATTTTATATAATAATGTATACAGTATAGGGTGGTTTATTCATTCATGTTAAAGTCGACGTCATAAGTGAATACTAAATAACATTGGCCGGTATAGGAAAATGACACATTTTGCCAGTTAAAAATACTTCGCAATTTTTTTGAGAGCATTGATGTTGTTAACAGGTTGTATTATTACCTCAAGTATGCAAGTAATGTAATAATGACAAAAAAAAAATGCGAATTTTCCAAAGAAAATAGCCAAAAACTACGTTTGTTCTATGCTGAGCAATGTTATTCATTGCTCAAAAAGAGCATCGAAAAGCACTCGGAAGGACGTCATGCGTACACACCCTATACTGACTTGTTATTCCTCAAAATTATTATTTTTCAAATATTTGTATTAATTTGTATACTTTCTGGTCATACACACGATCGTGATAAAATATTTTACCATTTTCAAATGTAGCGCGTATTTTTCTCATAGGAAGAGCATTGTAAATTTGGCGCATTAATTTAAGTTTTTGAATGGTAAAATATATTACTACAATAATGTGTATTGGATTGACAACTTTCATTTCAAGTGCAATATAGAACCCATGAATTTGATCACGTTTTGGAAACATGATATATTTTGTTAATAATTTTATAATAATATCCAAATATTCATTTATTACAATCTTTCAAAGTATATATATATATATGAATATCACAAATCCTCATTAAGATAAATGATATTGAAAGAAAATATATCATACATAACGTCAATAATGAGAGAGAGAGAGAGAGAGAGAGAGAGAGAGAGAGAGAGAGAGAGAGAGAGAGAGAGAGAGAGAGAGAGAGATGATAAAACACGCCACAAAACATTTAACCCTCACGCTGGGTTCAAATTAACCTTACTTCACACAAGACTATATAGATAGTGTTTTGTTTTTCACCCCCCCCAGCGCTCGTCATTTGTTAATTAATCACCTGTCTTTTGTATGTGACGTCATCATCATCATCATGTAAGCGGATCTCGTGACTTAATTAAATATACTGCGCGATATATAATACTATTTATAGTATAATATACCGATATACAGCAGACGTCTTTAATAATATGTACGTATTATTATTTTTCCATTATTATTACCGAAATCTTTAAGACTCTCTCTCTCTCTCTCTCTCTCTCTCTCTCTCTCTCTCTCTCTCTCTCTCTCTCTCTCTCTCTCTCTCTCTCTCTCTCTCTCTCTCTCTCTCTCTCTCTCTCTCTCTAACTTTCCTTTTCCATTTTTCATGTATCCTCAGATACAAAAAACCTTACTGACAAAAAACTAAATTTCGTAATAATTATGCTGAGTTCAGAACAATTTGTTCAATAAATCGCATAATTTATGCTTTATATCGTAATAAATATATTATATTATGCATGAATTTTATGTTGTACAGCATAATTATGTACCCATTTTGTTCCAATTTAGCATCATTTATGCTATTATAACATAAATACAGCATAAATTATATAAATTATTCTTTTCATATGCATGATATATAGTTAAATTTTAACAATACCTTAATATATATATAGTATACATGTTAAATTTGAAATATGAAATGTAATATGATTTTTCAGTATGGTAGAAAAATTCTTCTTTATATAATATAATAGGGTTTAGGCGCATGACGTTATATTTAATGAACTTGAACGCCATTGGAATAATGACAAACATTGTACAGCGTATAGGACAAACTTCGTTTTTTTAGGCTATATTTTCTTTATAGGAAATCGGTTAATTTTTTGTTATTATTATTTTTCTCACATACTTGAGATACTAATTCAACCTATATATATCAACAGCATCAATGCTCTCAAAAATATTGCAAAGTATTTCTAAAAACTGTGTCATTTTCCTATACCAGCCCGTGCTATTGAGTGATTCCACATGGCGTCAACTTTAACATGAATTCATAAGTTCAAAACACAGTGTATAATTTCTTTCCCTCAAAAATATTCTCAAACAAATCCACAATCCGCACATGAAAACTTAAAAAGAAATAACATCTCGTTTTAAAAAATAACGTTTATATAATTAAATTTGTAAAAATAGCAAAAAGAAAGCCAGTTTAATGAAGTTTAAAACATACATAGATGTGCGGAGGAAGATAAAAATGATACAAAGCGATGCAAATGAGATTAAGTGTTAGACTGAAAGCTGGATCCACAAGTCTAATTTGATTGTATAAAGATGACTCATATAAGCAAGTTATATGTCAACAATATGCACGGGGGGGAGGGGGGGGGGGGGTTCCCTATGTTGTCATGTTTTACATTACAAATTCAATTTACTATAGCTAAGTATATTATATTTTCTTTCTTCTAAATGTTTTTTTTTTTTTATCTTATGTGGTTCAGGGGTGGAGAAAAAAAATATGGATATATATAGCTTGTTTTAAAGTTTTGAATATATTAGAAAAAGAGACAAATTTACCAAACTTTAATTTGATGCATAAGGTCGATGCTATATGTTTAGTAAATTATAGTATAATTAATAGAAACACTATAATATCCGATCATCCTGCAAGTGATCAACATGCAAAGCGCTTGCTCGACGGGCAACGATTACGTTTTTCCAAATTTGTAACTATTCAGATCTTAAATAATATTTATAATTTTTTTTTTTAATGTAATGATAAAGAAAAGGTTTTAGTTTTTTTATTATTATTATTTTTTTATTAATTTTAATTATTATTTTAATTTTATCTATATTTTTTTATAAATACAATAAATTTTCTATATATAAATTTATTATCAAAAATATAATAAAAATTTAATAATTAAATTACGTAAAATATTTTCATTTTTAGTATCTGTACAAAAATATAAGCAAATAAATTCTATAAATAATAAAAACTTCTGTATAGAATGATACTATCCTAATAGAATAACATAATTTTAAAAGGTAAAAAATTAGGAGTTGGCTATACACGGCTGTCTGTCTTTACCAGCTACTTGTTCCTCTAAACAGTGACTTCTGCTACCCTCTGATTTAACTTCAGTATTACTTTTCATCATAGTAACTATATATAAAAATTTGGTATTGATCTAGGGAACATTATTTGTATAAAGGAGTTCATTCGGCTGCAAAAAAAAAAAAAAAAAAAAAAAAAAAATTCTGATATACGGACAGTTTTGGTTACGCATGGGTGTAGTTTTAGTGAAAACAATATAATAATGTATGCAGTATTATACACGCCAAAAACAATAATAAGTGTTAATAAGTTAATAAATATTGCATTGAATCACACTGGACGTAAATGTATTCTTTTTCTTGCAGATCAATACAATAGCAAAGAAAATCTTAACAAGAAATCGAATATCAATCTTGTATATTATATAATACATCCTTCATTTGATTTATTTCAGCACACGCATACTGTGGGCATATACATCAGTTATTGAAATTGTCTATCTATCATCAGACTAGTTTGTTTTGCTCGTTCTTTGTTATATATATGTATAGGAAAATATGAATTGAGAGAGAGAGAGAGAGAGAGAGAGAGAGAGAGAGAGAGAGAGAGAGAGAGAATTGCTATGAAATTGAATTATACGTCAAAAATCGATTTGACAAATCTGTAGCGATTTTCCTCGTTTTGTTTTTTTCTTCCCCCCTTGTTCGTTTTGTTACATGCTAACTTTCCATCTGTAATCTCTCTCTCTCTCTCTCTCTCTCTCTCTCTTTCTCTTATTTCTCCGCATGCTATAACCATGTCATTATTTGATTATATTTTATTCCAATTTATTCTCCTGTATACGAGGGAAAAAATCTAAAAAAATTTTTCTTTATTTTATTCCTTTTTTATTATTTTTTTTCTCTCTCTTCTTTTTTTGTGGTTAAAATTTTCTTCTTCTTCTATTTCTTCTTCTTCTTCTTTCAAATCTCATGATACAGTATTACTTTCTTTTTCTATTTTAAAATTCTTCAGAACTTCAGTAATGATCGAGTGGTAGCAAAAACGTTGTTAATAATAATAATTATTTTCTAAAAAAAAAAAAAAAAAAAAAAAAAAAAAATGCAGTATATTTCTAATTTATATACAATTCATGTCTTTCCTTGGAATCTTCTTATTGTTGTGACTTTTTATAGGAATCTAATTGTTTATTCAATTAACGTGGAACAATCTTGCCAGAGTAATATACCTGGCAAGTAAATTGAAACAGGTAAATATTAACCGGGAGCAGGTATTAATGTACTATACCAAGTCACCTAATGCAGGTGAAATATCATCTAATCGAGGTGAGACACAACTTTATTGTGGTATGTTTTACCTGCATTAGGTATTATTGTATCAATACCTGCTTCAGGCTAATTTTTACCTATTACAAATTACATTATTTATATGTACCTGCCATAATAGTTTTATAGTATTTTGTTTTTTGTATTGTATACTCAGAAAACAGATGTTTACTTACAACGCACAAATTTAATTAGTTTTAACTACTTAATCTCTATAGTATATTGAATAGACACCTTCAGATAATCAGGACATGGCATTGGCAAGGGTTGTCAGGTTGATCACTGGCAAAGGTCATCAATCATCATTAGTTTTATGTTAATTTTAGCTTGGCATAGGGCAATCCATGATAAATTAAGGGTTTTAATTTTTATTTTCTTAAAACTATAAGGACGTCACACCTTACCAGTGCCATGTCCTGTTTATATGTGAAGTTGCCTATTTTGTATAATTTTTGGTACTCTCTATATGCATATATGATGTACGCACATGAATTAGAGACAATGTTTAATAGTAACTACTATACTGCGTATTCTCACAAGACCAGAAGTAAGTACACAACACAGTATATATAAGGCTGACTGAGCATAGAGGCAACCAGACCAAGTTTTAATTTCTGAAGTGGGAGTGAATGAAAAATATGCAGCGTCATTTCCATCATTCCAGCAGCAGCCATTATAGTACGTACATGTATATATATATGTAAATATATATAGTTGTATATGTATATGAAGTACATGCTTGATACATAGTATAATACGTATACATAAGTCGATTACAGTATATGGACTTTACGTTAACATTCTTAGACAGAGAGAGAGAGAGAGAGATTATTATGTAAATAATGATGTCTTGATACATTATTATACAGTGGTATAGCTTTTGCATCAGCGCTTATACTGCATCTTTTTTTTAAGAATTATATATAACAACAAGTAAAATGACTTTATATTGCGTCATATTAAATTATATTATAAATATTTTTTAAGAGGATGATTTAGTTATATAAATTATATTATTTATATAGGTATTACATATATGCATGATTGTTATTATTTTCTTTACAAAATTAATACTTTTTGTATATATGAACGCGACAAAAAAAATTTTTTTTTTTTGTTCTCTTATGCTGTTTCTGTACATGAAAGTATGTAAATCCCTATTTTAAAATTTTATAGCCTTCATTACTAATTTTTTTTAATAAGATGACTTTTATGATGGCAAATTATATAGAAAATTTACGTATATAGTAAATGAGAGAGTGTGAATTTTACCATTTTAATATGCTTTTAGTTTTAGATATATGAAAGCTTCAGATTCAAAAGATGAGACATTCAACATTTTTTGCTGCATATGGTTCATTTCCTTTACTATTAGGTGATAAAATGGTCTTTGCTTTATTACTATGCTTTTTAGAAAAATATAGCACTCAATTTGGGGCAAAATAAAATGTATCAAAGGTATCGTGTTGAAATTGGTCATAGTGAAACTTTACAAAATGCATTATTTTTTTTAATTATTATTTTGCTCTGGCTAAACCTCAGTGAGCGGTAATGGTAGTTTTCCAACTGCATTTAAGCACCCAAAATCTTTCAAAACCCTGTATGTGTATACGGGTTTCATCCAAAACATACCAACATTCACCATAACAGACTAAGGAAACCGTGGAAATACTCAGTCAGGATAGTCGGCAAGGTTGACCTTGTCTCCTGAATCTCCAAGTTAAGTCCCTGCCATCGCCATATAGGCTTTCGTAAAAGACTGATCGGTAGCTAGGATGGAATTTGCTATGTACCTCTTGCATGCAGCAAGTCGAACGCGTGAACCACTATAGACCATGTATGCATTATTGAAATATAGATGTAATAATTCATAGAAACTTATAGGAGCATGATGCAGGATGCAGTGCATATATAAGCACGCTAACTGTATTAAAATTTTATGATATGTCATTTCACACTTAATGGAGTTGAATTTATATACACAAAAAAACATTCACACACATTTAGCATCAAGTCTTTTATATGTAGTAGAGTGTGTGTGTTAGAGTTATTGAATTTAGAGGTACTTCACAATTGAAGTGTGGACTTGAAACAAAAACATAGGGGGGAGTCTCTCTTTCTTTCTCTCTCTCTCTCTCTCTCTCTCTCAAGTACCTCCTACTGTATATATGGACTTTATATCAGACAAGAGCTTCAACTCCTAAGTGCAAAATTCTCTCTTCTTTTTTTTTTTCCTTTCTTTCTCCCTGGAGGATTGTGAACAACTTATTGTTCTTTCTTTTCTCTCAACTTCTTCACTTTGTAATTTTGTTGACTTTTCACTGTTTTGACAACATAATTACTTCGAAAAAGAAATGTTAATGCACCTTATTCTTATTTTTAAAAATATAAAATAGAGAAGGAAAGGCACTTTCATATTAAATGCTGATAAAAATAATAACAATAGCTTAGCGATAAGTTTACAAAAGTTGAAGAAATAAAATGTTGGGAAAATGTAGACTTTTTATGATAAATTTTCTTATAATAACTGTTTCTCTCATTTTCCATTTTCCATAGCACACCATTAAAGGCATAGACAAGAAGAAAGCATAAGCATTTATATATCACAAAACACTTGATGGGACTTACATAAATAACATTAGTTTGTCTCAAGCGCCGTATCAGTGATCAGAAAATTTCAATTTAGGCAACCCGCACAACTTATTCATATTGATTTTTGTCTTGGTGCATTTAGCGTCAACTGAAATCTCCATCTGATTGCATAGTATGACCATAAGACAATACAAATCAATTTTTTTAGTAAAAAAAAAAAAATGTACAAACTTTTCAACGATCATTTTTTAAGAGTGTAGTTGAAAAAAAAAATAAAAACTTTTTTTTTTTTTAGAAACTACAATATATATTTTTTCTGACGATAATATCGTTGTAAAAGGCCTGTTATTACATTTATTTAATATTAAAAATATTTTGAACGGCCACATGGTGGGTGAGTGAGTACAATTGAAAAATATAGGTGCGGACATGACATATAGGATGATTTCAGAGCGCACAGTAAGTGAGATGAGGGCTAATTTCTCGCTTACTACCTGCGCTAATACTAACATCCTATCTATATATTATTATATATAAGAATGCTAAGTCAGCATATTTAATATGCCTCACCTAGCTGATGTTTTGTATTGTATTTAATTTGATACTTGATGTAATAGACGTTATAATGATCGTGTACGTATATATATGATGTGACACCCACTCAGCAGGAAATACTATACAAAAAAAATATTTGCTTATTTACTCATATATATAGCGGAATAAAAAAGTATATACCTATAATGTTGCGTAACTTAATGAGTTTAATATGCTGCTGCATTTTTTTCTTTTCTTAATACTTTTTTTTAGCTGAAAGGTATACACAACATACAAAATAGCTTGTGAAATCGTATATAGATTATAACTGAAAGTAATAGACCAGAGAGAAACATAAGCATTTATATTTCAAAATACTTGATGGGACTTACATAAATAACTTTAGTTTGTCTCAAAACTCAACTGTAGCTCCATAGCAGTGATCAGAAATTTTTTAAAATTTATGCAGCCTGCACAACATTTTCATACTAATTTTTGCATGTTTCTGACGTCATAAACATAAATAGTCACGTAGATTGCATACTTTACAGTATTTTCACGTTCTCTCGTGGGGCTACATTAACATTCTGGTAAAAATAGTCACCAGTTTTGAAGATCCCCTTTCTTGTTTATTCATTAAAAAGCACATGTTGTTTTATGTGGTCTATGGCTTTAAGGAGGTAGGTGACCGGTTGATATCTTACTAACTGGACGATCGTGAAATATAAAATTAACATGCAGTAAATATGAAATGTTATAACATGTGAATATGTGACGATTCAAACTTAAGCGCTAACTTTTTCAAACCTGTTAACAACATCAATCTTGAAAAAAATAAGTATTTTTAAACTGGCAAATGTGCCATTTTTTAATACTATAATTTAGTGCTCACACATGGTGTCAATTTTTATATGTATGCATACACCCTATAGTTGACGTGACCTGTTCAATTAAAATTAAAAAAAATATAACAATAAAAAAATAATAATAATAAAAAAAATTAAAAAATTTAAACTGACCTATTTTTAGCCGCCGCTGCACGATCTCTTTGTCTCCTATTCTTGAACCAATTCCCAACCTGAGTTGCAGTTAACCCTGTAGCTAGGGCTAATTCTCTCTTCTTTGTGGGGTTGGGATAAGGATCTTGAAGGTACCATTCTCTTAGCAAAGACCTGGTCCGCTCCTATAATTTAAAACATAAATACTAGTATACGATCTACTTACAGTTTGTTTGTAATATTTTCTCCCCACGCACCGCCACCTAGGGGAGAATACAACTTTTTTTACCTTTATTTTTTAATAATATGTGTTTGCATATTATAAATATATACATGCCATATCCCCTCTTTAGAAAAAAACTTAACCATTTAAAATTACTTTTAATGATATCAATAATTTAAATTTTTACTTTTGTATTATTATTTCTAAAAAAAAAAAAAAAAAAAATTGGTATTAAGGTAATGAGTCATGTAATAATTCAGGCAGATAGCGCTGCGGTTCAATTTATGTTTATTTTTTTTTAAACCATTTTCTGGGGTATTTAAGAAGTTTTAAAAACCATTGGGCTGTCTAGATAAATATCTTAGCTTTAAGTCAAACCAATAAAAAAACAAGATATTTTATTTTATTCAGTTTGTGAATGTGAAGGAAAGAAATTAAATGTTTAGCTTACTCCTTTCTTCACATTAAAAAACTGAACCAAATAAAATATCTCAGCAGCTATTGTTTTGACTTCAAGCTAAGATATTCAGTTACACAGTCCACTGATTTAAATCTTCTTAAACACCTTAGAAAAAATTACTAAACATAAATTCAATCGCAGCGCCACTTACCTGAACTACTATACATGACCCATTCCTCCTTAAAGGAAAAACTTTATTTTTCAATACAATGAGGAAGACAACAAAAAATTTAGAGATGGTAAATTTATTTCATATTCTAAAAGAGAACATTGTCCTGAATCGACACATATATGTGAAAATCAAAATTTTAAGTTCATGATGTATTTTTAATTAATTTTTGAGTATCGTGAAATGACGTCACAGGCTTCACCTTATGCATGTGAGCTTAGAAAATTTGCAGCCTGTGACGTCATTTCACGACTTTCAAAAATTAATTAAAAATACTTAATGAACTCAGAAATTAAAAATTTACATATGCATCGATTCAGGACAATATACTCTATTAGAATATGATATAAAATTACCTCTTCAAATTTTCTGTAGTCTTTCTCATTGTCAAATGCAGTTCCCTTACAAATTCTACTACTAATAATAATAATACAAACTTGCATACTACAAAATGATAATGAATGATATATGATACTTAATGCGTAATATGCCACAATTTGTTATTGATATTGTTAAAAAAGAGATAGAAAAGATAATTACATTGTTTACCTTGAAGCAGTGGGTCTTGGCTTCTCCGTCCCAAATACTGCGTGGAAGTGGAAATTTCTTGCGAACCTGCGCATAGACCAAAGTCAATGTCATTTAAACCCAAATATGGAGCAGCCCGCACCGCAATCTTAAGCATTAGTTATTAATATATATATATATATAATTAATTTTTCATCAATAATTATATGTTGAATCAATCACATGTTTGTTTGAGTATTGTATTGATTGATTTTAAATATAACTGACAAAAAAAAAGTTTTTTTCCCCATTAATTCAATAGAAAATTCAATGAAAAATAGTTGTCAAATTTCTATTACTTAAAATATGTAAAAGTATGTTTATGCAGTATTCCTCATTTAAGTATCTTTGGCATCGGTATGCAGTAGTTTTCTCAAAAGTTCAAAAATCTTGTTTCTCTCCATATAAGCGTAATGTTAAATTTTAAGTGACTCTTATAGCTTTTCCCCAAAATTAAATTAAAATTACCATACACTAGACAGTCATTATCATTGTGTCTTATATAGTAAAGGAACAACTGATTTGAGGCCGACTATTAGCGATTTCGGTCACATCCGCTTCCGTTTCTACTTACTACGCATGCGTTATTTGTCGAAACGGAAGCGGATGTGAGCGGAATCGCTTATAGTCGGCCTCAAAACAGTTGTTCCTTTATTAGTTACTTAAAGATATTTTTTACTATATATTTTTCTTATAAACGGTGGCACTCGTATTATTTCAATCAAACAGGATTTATTTTTTTGTACTAAATACATTATATATTTAAGCCAGAATGGGAAATCCCAATTTTTTGTTTATTTAAACAAAAACTGAGGTACATACTTCAAACTACTTGGCATCTTTCTAAATCTCAATTAAGCTGTAAAGCTTTAAAAACTTGCCAATTAAAGAAAAAAAAAACAAACAGTTTTTATGTATTTCTGAAAGGAATAATTGAGTAAAAATATTGAAAGATACCAGATACCATATTCCACTAACTTTACCAGCTGCTAAACTCACGTAAAAAATAGCTATACCTTCTACAAATATATTAAACGAGTGATTTTCCCATATAAATACGGCTATAAGACAATACGTATTCATAGAATCCCAAGATAGGCAATGAAACGCAAAATATCTATAAGATTGAAGTCCGCCATTACCGGAACAACATGCTATTCTTATGCAATCAGCTGTTGTCATGACTATTATTTTAACTGAAACACTGGGTAAGTTCCGGTTTCCTGTTTAACTCTCAGGTAAGACCTATAGCAACGTTTTACATTGTTAAACGAGTGGGCAGATATACCTTAGCTGTACTTATACTTATTATTTTCAATTAAACAAATAATAAATAATAAATCAATAAAAACTGAAGAGAATTAGTTACAATCTAATTTACAAAAAAAAAAAAAAAAAAAAAAAAAAAAAAAAGCACCTATGAAAAATAGTCTTATGCATATAATATACTCGTTCTACAGCTGCTGTTTCATAACAATAATGTTAAATTTGCGTATTATTTTTGTCATAAATAAAAAATGCTCGAGATTGCGGTGCGACGCCACGCTGTGTCACTGCTTGCCACGCCACACCTCTACTCACTCGATATTTGTCAACAGGTCCAAGTGGTCTTCCCCTCAACTTCTCAGCCTCGATATAATGTGCCTCCAACCATAGAGCTTGCAGTTTGGCATGTGAGTCTTTGGAAAACTTGTAGTTCTCTAGAATATGGTATAGTTCCTGAAACATAGCGAGCAAAATATATAAATAATTAGACAGACAGATGAGACTGCAGATATCAATTCAATGTACATAATATTACGGGAGAGATGAACGCGCGGTGACTTGGTCGCACTTGTTGCCTAACCTACAGGATAGAATAACTTTGTAACATGAAATAATTTTCGTTTTTAATGCCACGTAGTTTTGTAACTTAAAAGTTTAAACATTATATATAATGCTGTATGTACCGCCAAATAAATGAATATAATGCAAAATAAGAAGAAAAAAATAATGCGTTTTTATTTTTACCATAGTCTATTGCATATAAAGGTATACTGCAAGAACACAACTCACCTTAAAGTTACTGCTGTGAAAAGCAACAATAGCCCTCGCTCTAAGCACGGCCTCAGTCCTTGCTAACTCTGCAAAGTTAGGGTTAGCTACAGGTAAGGACCAGAGAAACCTCGCCAGTCTCTCGACATCTCCACTCTCCTCCAAAGTCTGACACACGGCTGACACCTGGCTGCACGTGAAGTTGAGGGTAGGTAGTGCGAAGATCGGCAGCAGAGGACGAGGTTGTGCCGGGAGTTCGGGGGTCGACACCGGGGATGTCGTGGGGGTCGAGGGCAGCGAGGCCATCTGAAATCATACATCAAATATTGCAAATTTAAATTCAAAATATGTTTATTCATTTTTAATCTCCTAAAATCATATGATACAAAACACTGTACGTACATCAGCAGGTTCTTGTTAAACAATTAAAACAATGAGAATTGATAGTCATGAGACTTACACACTGAAAATAATCAACAATGTGAGCGCTAGATAAGAAATATCATCATGCTTTTATATCAAATGATCTTAATTGCTAAAACCTATAAAAATATAGCTACTTTATAAATTCTCATATTCCACAAAACGTATGGTACCACAAACTCTTAAATAATAATTAAAGTGTTGAGATATATGGGACATGAAAATGGAAGCAACTTGCGAGCAGGATTTTTTTTTTTAAATTTCTGCTATGAAATTGTTCTAAAATTCTATATACATGCTGCTGACTGCACATTTCCCAGTCTGACTGCACACTGAAAAAGGACTTTGAACCACTTTATATCACAAATTTTGCAACAATACAAAATTCTATACGCAGATCTTGAATTGACAATGTTTATAAAATAAGAGTTAAAAGATGTATACAACATAAATTTATGTTTTTTATTACAAAATAGCAAATTTATTCTCTGACAATAACAATTATTCATTCATCATAAATTACGTAATTTATGCATTAAACTATAATTGTGATGAAAATGAGCTCATTATTACGTATATTTATTTTAGTACGTGAGAAAGTAATAAATAATAAAGTAATCCATATATGGCAACGGTATAAAGATGTATACCTATAAATATTTCACGGCAAAGTGTAAATGTTAAACGATATACCTCTACATAATTTGATATATTTACCATGTTGAAAATAAAAAGGAGGGAGGGAGTGATTATATTTCTAATGAGTATATATAGAGAGAGGGGGAGATGTCGGGTGTCAGTTTGTCGGCTAATGATGCTGTGATCGCCCATTAACCTGCACATCAGAGCACCGCACTCTGTCATTAATCAAGTTATAGAGAACTAATTGAGCGCCGCATGGGGTGCACACACACACACACACATATATATATATATATATATATATATATATATATATATATATATATATATATATATATATATATATATATATATATATATATATAAAATATATAGTATACGTATATTGACGTGCAGGGATCAAATGTACTAACTCTTGCTATATAGCACGTTTTTTTTTATATATATAATATTAAACCAGGTAGAATTATATTATTTAATTACTTAAAAGAGAAGTGGAATGTATATTTGCTGATTTAATAGCTTATAGCACGTGATGTAATAGTTTCATTTTAAAAATTTCATTAAGGAAAAAAAAAAGTGCATGAACCGAAGAGTGCATATTGTTTCTCATGATTGTCACAGCTCTGCATGGTTAGTATATATTTGTGTTCTTTTGCATTTTCTTTTCACTCTGTATATTCAAATTTTTTTTTTTTTTTTGAATCTCTGTTTTATCGAAAATGTATTTATTTTCATGCATGCATGTATTATATTTTACTATGATTTATTGTAAATAGTTGAGAAGACCAACGCTTTTGTTGTAACAATTAAATGTTACTATGAACGGTCTGAGCCAAGAAAGAAATGTTATTCTTATTCTTATATTCTTGGCACAATTTAAATAATATCGTTCATAAAAGGTAACAGCGATTTGTTTGGAAGGGAAAAAATGTAGTTTTAGTATATTATACCTCTTTTAATAATAATAAAAATTATATAATTTCTAATTGTTTTTTCAGCAGTAAAGCAATAAAATCTTGATGCATGCATGTATTTTTATGTATTTTTTTTGTGTGTGTTTAGGATGAAAGAAATGAATGAAATATTGTGAATTTTCTAATTTGAATTTAATTACCATATAATGGTATTATAGTTTCATTATATTTGAAATCTTGCGTTTAAGTATAACAAATATAATTTTAGCAGCTATTTTAAGTTAGCTTATATAGGAACTTAATCTTTCAAAATTTACAAACATATTTGTTGACAGTTTTGAAAATTTATACGCATCATATATTTTTGAAATTGAAATTCAAGCAATTGACAAAAATAATAATTTTCTAATATTTTTAAAGATAAAATTTACGTAATTGACAAAAAATATATATATATATATATATATATATAATAAATAAAAGAAAGAATTTGACTATTTCCTTCCCAAATCAGTAATGCACTGCACTCCCTTAAAAAAAAAAAAAAAAAAAAAAAAAAATGATACATAATTTTCCTTACGTTATGATATATTAAAAGATATGAATTAATGTGTATATAAAATGTGTGAGCGAGCCAAGCGCGGTCAGAAAGAATGATTCAACAAGAAAGTTAAAAGTTCTCATCTCATGAAATGAAAACATCAACAACGCCAAGAAGAAGAGAAATATATCTTTATATATATTATTATAGGCGGGAAAAACCCTGACTTGATATTAATTCCTATTATATAAAAAAGAAAGATATATAAAGTGAAATAAAATAGTTTTTTTTTGAAGTCTCAATTAGTACGTCAAATTGAGTGACAGGTTGACCGGCAATTAGAGCGACGTTGGCAGCTACTCTCGCACCTCGAACGCTCGGTCAATTAGTGACCAACATCATTAGCTCTATATATATAAAGATTTTTGTTCCCCTCAATATTATATTACTTTGCCTGTTTGTTTTATATTTTGTATACATATAGCTTCGACTTTTAACATTTTCTCGGTGTTTGGCTTCTTTTAAGTTGACACTTATTCTTCTTACGTATACTTTTGAGTATTGCATATTGCAAATTGAAGTACTTAAAATATAAAATTATTCTTAAAAAAAAATCATAAAAAAAAACTAAAAACAAATATATTAAAAAAAAAAAAAAAAAAAAAGAAGAAGGTATATTTTAAATTTAAATATTATATATTTGTTTATTTCGTTCCAATATGTCAAAATGAAACAACATAATTTATATAAAATAAAATAAATGGAATTAAGATTGAAAAAAAAAAAAAAAAAAAAAGACCGATCATTGTGTTTAATGATGAAATAAAATTTGTTTTTTCAACAAAAGCTTCTGCTGTTGAGATATAGGCAAGCAAAGCAGAGGCAGGCTTGTTAAATTTGAGTTAGTGTCCGTCAAAGCCTATAATTCAATTTTCATAACTTGAAGAGAGAGAGAGAGAGAGAGAGAGAGAGAGAGAGAGAGAGAGAGAGATGACTCGACAAAATATTGAAGAAGAAAAAAAAAAGGTGTTGGATTGAAAACATATCATGAGAAAAAAGATGATTAACAAGTATGTCTATGATATATCCTGTTAGTTTATACCTTACTATCTCTCTCTCTCTCTCTCTCTCTCTCTCTCTCTCTCTCTCTCTCTCTCTCTCTCTCTCTCTCTCTCTCTCTCTCTCTCTCTGACCATATAAGATCAACATTACTTATATTTATATATCAAATGAACAGCAATGATATGCATGATGATTCGTTTCAAATTAATAACGTTGATATTTATTATATTATATATGCTCTCTTGTGTGTTATATACAATATAATATACACTATATATACAGTATATATATAACGTACATATAATTTATTTATGCGTATTATACAATTAGGCTAAGCTCAATTTCAGTAGCATATAAATTTTCAAATATTATTTTCAGCAACATTGTATATAACAACATAATTAATATGAGATTGTATAGCAATTACATATAGCATCACAGTAATTATGTTTTGAGTATATGATATATGACAAGTATTCTTGCAATTCTATTACATATGATATAATAATAATTATTTACTCATATATATATATATATGTATATTGTCCTCTTTAACTTCCATTTTTTTGTATCTGTACTATAATATATAGATTAATTATTATATAAATTAAAAATTATAAAATTTCATTATATTAATGACAATTAAATCACATATATATACATACTCAGCCTCAAGTGGTAT